>JAYJMH010001356.1:0-29468 GCA_036873815.1 Phacellophora camtschatica
TTAGAAAATCAAATTGCTCTCTTAGAAAATCAAATTGCTCTCTTAGAAAATCAAATTGCTCTCTTAGAAAATCAAATCTCTCTCCTCAAAGTGGCTTACTTATTGTTTTTAGTGAATCCTTGTGAGAATATCTCCCTTGAACAGTAACATGGGGAGCAATTTAGTCAGTGCTACCCCTGCTAAAAATGTTATTGCCAGGCCTGATTGAATATTTTAAAATAAAAGCATCTTGTTCAAATTCTTGTATTTTTAATGTAAATTATAATCCTTGTGATCAATTGTAGTTTAATTATTATTCCATTGTTTTGCATGAATATCTTTTAAATTTGTTTGATAGCATGCAGCAGCTGATGTTGAAAAAATGGTTTTGGGTAACAAATGTGACATGGAGGATAAAAGGCAAATTTCTAAAGAAAGAGGAGATCAGGTCAGTGCTTCTTGTTTATAAATTGAAGAATTGTTTTCAAAATGTTTTATTTGCCTTTTTACTTGGCTAAACTGCTGTAGAAAGACATTTATGGTTACATATGGCTGGCTTTCTTTGGGTTGTGCAGGATACAAAATTGCAAAGGGGTCAATGATCAGAGGGGTCAACAGATCCAGTAAACATAATTCACATGAATCCAACGTTGGGCAGGAAACAGGAAACAAAATTGTGAATGTTTTGGAAACAGGAAATGCAGGAAACAGGTTGTGCAGGAAACAAAATTGTAAATGTTTTGTTTTCATGTTAATAATTTTATATATACAGTCAAACCCATTATAACACCACCTGTTTTAACACCAACACCTCACTTTTGGTCCTTTCATTTGTTGGCATACCCTTGTTTTTGATGGAAGGCCAATCTGGATGCCAATCTCTATCACCAGAATTTTACTGGAATGAAGAATGGTTTTTCATTTAGGGTTTGGCTGTGGTTTGTTGAAATTGTATCTAGACATCATTGAATGTTTTTCCCTGCTAGATTGTGCTCACAATATTTTTATCAAACTTAATTTTGATGTCATGAATTTGTTTATTTTTTCAGAAATTTCAGAAATCTTTTTCTTTTTTCTATGTTTATCAGCTTCATATACACGATTATTCATTTATAAACTATTTAGGATTTTGGGTAGTTTTGAAGTTGCTTAATTGTTCTAAATTGCTTACTTGCCTCTCATATTTACTTCTAGAAATGGGGTTGCTTAATTTTCAAACGAACTTCATTATATATTAATATATATCATCATCATCGTCATCATCATCTTTTCGAGCTTCATGAACTCGCGCACGCTATCCATCTCGATCTCCCATTCCAGTTGGCAATTCTTCAGGGGCGCACCCAGTGTCATCACAAAATTGGCCAACGTATGTCCTTGCAGGACGTGTGGCTTTTCTTCGACAATGTCGAGGTGCCCATAGGATAGAGTCACTGACTAGTTCATGTGTGGACCTACAGCAATGGCCAGCCAAACGTAATCTGCTTATTTTAATTGTGCCAAAGATTGCTGACAGGTCACCATAAAGTTGCCTTCTGGTGAGCCGTTGTATCCACGAGACATTTAAAATCGCTCTCAACATGTGTGTATATGTACAATCTAGCTTTGATTGAAGTTGCTTCATCAGTGTCCAAGTATTGGAGCCATATAGAAGTAGTGATTCTACCGAAGCACGAAAGAACTTCCTCTTGAGCGAGTCTAGTAGGGATGATTTCCAGATGGTTTCAAGTTTATTGAGAGCGCTCCATGCTTTTATATATATATAGTTGCTTACAAAGCAGTTTTTTATAAATACATAATAGTGTAACTAGTATTTAATTGATAGTTTATTTCAAATTTGCAGTTGGCTTTAGAGTACAATATTAAGTTTATGGAAACCAGTGCAAAAACAGCACAGAATGTTGAAGAATCTTTCATAACATTAGCAAGAGATATCAAACGAAAAATGGACAGAAAATTGGTATGTTATTTTGTCCTTCTTTGAGTTTTACCAAATTTTTTTATTGCAGTAATTAATTCTTGAATTTATTTAGTCTCAAGAGGAAAGAATGAAAAGAGTCTTATTTTAATGCGCAAGGGACGCAAGTAAAGCGTGGACAGAGCGCTTAGGCCCGTTTACACGAGGCCGGTTCCAAATTGATCCACATCAATTTTAGTACGGCTCCACTCGTTTACACGAGGCCGGTTTCAAATTAGCCCAGTTTGGTGTTGCGTTTACACGAGACCAGCTTCAACAGCAATCTTGGTTTTGCACACATGCACTGAAGTTAGAATTTATGATGCAGCAAAGGCGCACTAGAAATTGAAAAATGGGCACCAACGCGCCAAGAATTCTTTTCTTCACTGCATTACTCAGAGACACTCAAAATTTAAAATATATTTTGAAACGTAAGGAAAATGTCTGCAACAGCTTCTGTCAAAAATAGAAAGAAAGCAAAGAAAAGTTTTTCGTGGACAGAAGAGAAAACAGCATTGCTAGTAAAAGTTGTTGTGGACATACAAAGCTGCAAAGTCATTGACTTCTCTTTCTGGTTTTGATTAGTTTTAAAATAATGTTGACTCACTGTTGCTGCAAGCTGCGAACAGACAGAATGGCAATAGCGTACAAATTCTCCATCTTCGAAGTTCACAGGAAATTACAGGAGTAAATCACAAAAAACATACAGAACGAAGAGTTGATATACATATAAATAAGCTGGCCAAAACCAAACGAAAAGTTGCTTCAATCTTCTTTCTGATGTGTACTAAAATAAATCCACTTTCAAGTGTTTACACGAGACCAACACGAGATCGGTTCCAAATTAGTTCACTTTCCTAGGTGAACTCAAATTAGTCCAGATAGGCGAACTCAAATTGGTGCGGTTAGGCAGGTCTCGTGTAAACGGAAAGCCCAAGTGAACTAAAATTGATGTGGATCATTTTAGAACCGGTCTCGTGTAAACGGGGCCTTAGACTTCGTGCAAGAAGTTAGCATAGAATTATGGAAAGCAGATCCAAATGTCACATGTCAATAGTCCGTTTTTTGAACAGAATCCTTCCCAAAAAGGTTATAAATTTGAAGCCGATAAAAGAAGACACAAAATTAGCTAGAGCAAATAGTCTTGGAATTGTTATTAAATTAAAGCAGCCAGAAAAAAATTTTTTGATTATTATTAGCAGTTAAAATAAGTGTCAAGTTGCATGATAATTGTTCATTTTATTGAGTTGTAAATTGTGCTTGCGTCTGTTCTCAATCAACTAAACTGACTACTACTACTGTTATTAAGACTCTAAGTATAACTGTAAGCAGATAAAAGGTAAATAAATGTTGTTATTTTAATTAATTGCTTTTTAAATTATGGTATGAATCTAATAAAGATATATCACTGCAACATATTTGTGTAATTCTCCCATTTGTTCAAGATGTTTATGTTTTCTTGAAAACCAATTCTGGCTTGTCCCTCCTTTTTTGTTCTCCCTTAGCTGTCTCCTTTAGCCATGCTTGTTGATATCTTTATCATTACTAAACATTTTGCTGTTTGGTGCAAGTTATTATGATCCTTAGGCAGCTATGACGGTTACTTGAGCTAAAACGTCATGTTAAATCGCCGAAATAAACTACATTTCCCATTTTCTTGCATAGCCATTTTCTCACTTTTTCCATATCGGCAAAGTTAATCTATTTAAGAATTCGGGAAGTGGTAACACCTTTTCTAATGCAAACTAGTTCTACTGGGAATGACCATTACGTTGTGTTGAAAACTGAAAACATACTGTTGTGGCAATGTAAATTCTGAAAGACAACTTCAGTTTATCAGTAACCAGCAAAAACAAAAAGATACGAGGTTCTTGTTGACGCTGTTGTGGTCACTGCTTAATAACAAATATGTGTTGTGATTTATTTTATTTAGATTTATTTAGTATTATCATTTACTGCCAGATAAGCTTTGCTTTCCTTGGATCATGCAGAAATGCTGTTTTATATTTAATTTTTTTCATTGCAATTTATGTGTAACCTTTTTGCTTTCTACAACTAAAAATGATGATGATTAATTCCCAGGATGCAACATCAGCTGCCACTTCGTCTTCTGGAGGTGTTAAAGTAACGAGAGATGAAGGACAAAAGAAAGGAGGATTGTTTAAGTTTTGCTCTATATTATAGATCGATTAATTGCACAATTATATATTGTAATCATAACTACTTTTAATTTACTTGTATACAACAACAACAACCATTAAGTACAAAGCATTATGGGTTTAACATGATTATGGCGTCATGGAACGTAATGGAATAATTCTTGTATTTGATTGTTACGTAGTCATAGCGATACAACAACAACCATTATGTACAAAGCATTATGGGTTTAACATGATTATGGCGTCATGGAACGTAGTAGTGGAGTGATTCTTGTATTTGATTGTTACGTAATCATAGCGATACAACAACAACAACAACAACAAATATTAACTACAAAGCATTATGGGTCCAAAAAGTTTATCTCTCGAATTAACTTAGTTCGTATGAAGTGCTACCCCCTGCTAATTGACAATTTAATTAGGATTTTTCCTGTTGATTGAAAATCAATCCGGGCATAAAAGTCTGCAATCCAAAAACAAAGCAGAAATTACATTGTTGAAATTGTCTTTGTTAACATAAACCATTTTTAATAATTAAAATTGACAATCTAGGATTTCTGATTCACTCCTTTATTTAATGAGCATAGGTTCCAAATATTTGATTGG
Organism: Phacellophora camtschatica; assembly: GCA_036873815.1. NCBI lineage: Eukaryota > Metazoa > Cnidaria > Scyphozoa > Semaeostomeae > Ulmaridae > Phacellophora > Phacellophora camtschatica. The sequence goes on from JAYJMH010001356.1 coordinate 4,702, forward strand.
TTAACGCTGATTGACACGCGTTACTTAATTAGCCAACCAGATTACCGGAAATCACGCGACTCTTCTGGAAACGAAATGGGTTGTAAAATCGAGACAGTTCCGGGTTATAAAATCGAAAAGCATGACTGGAATGGTGCGTTTCCATAAGTGTCATGTAATTTCCTGAATCTGATTGGCTAATTCGGGGACGAGTGTCAATTAGCGTTAACCAATCAAAGATTTGCAACCGATGCTGTATCTAATGCACAAGTTGTTCTTTTTGAGGCACATTTGAGAAAGATTTCTCTTAATGCGTCATACACCCAAAAATATAGTATACGCCCCCCTATCCAAATAAAATGGTACTGCCCCCCTGGGCCTTTTGGGGGTACATTTGAGCAAGATTTCTCTTGGTGCATAGATGTCGTGTAGATTAGTATGATAGCTTGTTGTTAGAATTAAAATGAGCATATTTAATCTATTTTCAAAAGCTTTTACTACAAATGATCAGTTACAGAGATTCTTATGAACGATTAGAAATATATTTGTATTTAGCTTTTTGAATAAATTGCTTTTTTTAAATCTCTACAAATTGCTAAGATGGATTTACCACGGGTCAGAGGCTCGTTCACAAATCACAAACAAAAAACAATAAACAATAAAATATAAACAATGAAGAGTGAGAGGGGAATGAAAAAGAAACGTTTCGTTTTTGCTTCTTTTCCTTTTTGTTCCGCCTTTCGTTTTTGTTTTTTTCTTGTTACTTGTGAAAAAACCTGTGACGCAGGATAAGATTATTGTGAAGTTTCATAAAATTTGTTTTCAAGTGCACTGTAGTTTTACACGACAGAAAATCAGATTTAATTTTCATTGAGTACCATAAATATAAAGTTTGAAAAGGAATCAAACAAAATAAATGTTTAATTTTATCATTCAATCACCCATATTTTCAACCAGTTATTTCACATTAATAAAGTATAAATACAAACTCGATTTTTTTTTATTTCTTTGGATAAATTAATTTTATAATTTGGAATTAGATTTTCAAAATTAAAATACAGGAGAAATGTTATGTTTTGTTTTTTAAATGATTTACCATTTACACAAATTTAGTAGTTTAAGATTTGTGGCTTCTCAGTTATCATGGACTAGTGACCCTGTTCACACCGGCACGGTTCCAGTTTCAAATTCAAGTGGGACCGGATAAAAATGGGACCAGTCCAAGCCACTTTTTCTCCTTTAGACACGGTCTAAATGAGCAAGGGGCACATCTTTGCTTGGGCTTTTAGTAGTGACCCAATGAAGAAAATTTGCGTGGCAAAATTACATCGGGTAGGGGCTTCGCTACTTATGTTTCAATGGAATTAAAATGTTATTAATTTTTTTCATGGAGAAAATTGTGTTAAATGTGAAACAACACCAGTGTTGCAGCAAAAGGTTAAAGGGGTAAGAAATGTTCCTTTAATAAATAGTAGCAAATAGGCTCAATGACTGCTTGACATTAAGAAAATGCGTCCAGAACGGGGGCGTGTTGTAGTGGGTAGCATTCCTGCCTCCTTCTTGGGCGATTGGGGTTGGAATCCCATCCTCGTCTCCCAAAATTTGCTCAGCTACCTATCCTTTCGAGGTCAGTAAATTGACTACCAGCTTGTTGGGGTTTTTGGATGGTCATGTATTATCGGTGCCCTCTTCTAAAAACAAGTCGTCTCGAGACTTTCACAGGCTAAGCGCGTTAAATACTCACACCTATTTACTCATTAAAGAGGTTTTTCTTTGATAAATTAAGAGGTTTATTAAACATTTGTGTTGAAAAACCATATATTTCTTCGCTGTATCCTTTTTTCTTAGCAACACTTGGAATCGACACTTTACGAGATTTTTAGCATAGCAATGAAATAAAAAATAATGAATTTGAAAATATTGAATGTAAAAAAATTGATTCACGTATAATTGCCATCTTTCATACTGCTGCATCAAATATCAAATCGCGTTACGAAGCTATATTATTATTTTGGGATTCGGGACACTTTTGAACACTGTATTTGATAAACATCTGCAATAATAGACATACCAATATTTCAAAGCGTTAGCCATTGAAAACAAAGCGAATTCTATCAAGCAGAAAATGAAAACAGCTTACAGACTCACATTTTCTTAGGCTGACAGTTATCTCTACACACCAGATGTTTTTCACGTAAACAGTCGTAATTTTATACAACCATCATATTGTAGGAATTAAATGCTTATGATAAGAAACGTGGCATATATCATAATGTCATTATTTTCATGTTCTGTTTGCTATCATAAATTCCTTTTGTCAAATATTTTTGTCTTTGTAGATGTTGAAACAGATTTCATTTCTTAAATAATTTAAAGTCCGATTGGTAGTATGTGTCCCAAAATAAATGCCTATGGGAGTATGAATATTCACTTCTATTAACTATGCTATGGGCGATTGAAGTGCATAGTAATGTTGAAGGCTATATTCAGGCTCCTGAATTAGCAACGTTCATATAAATGTTTATTTTTTTCAATTTTAGAATTTTCGACAAATAAAGATTAAAGATATGTCCTTATATGTGTATACATTTCATAATAATTCGATTAAGCCCTCCCCCCCTCTTGATGGTGATTTTTTAATAAGCCCCTTCTCGAATAAGCCTCCCTATTTTGTCAAAACAGAAATCGAATAAGTACCCCTCTGTTATTATGTCAGATTCAGTAAAAAAGACAACACATTGATTACAAACTTTCAAGAATTATTTTTCCTACAACCATACTTATGTTGAGTTTCATATAAGATAATACTCTGCATTTCTTTTAGATAACACTCATGCTTCTTTTGAATAAATTGTATTTTTTTAAAATCTTTTTGTTCGTTCTTTATAGTTGTTTTTTGTTTAAATATAGCTTAACTAATATTAAAATAATATCATGCAGCTAATTTATGCCAACTAATAATACTCTCAGGGAAGCTGACTTTTGAATAAGCCCCCCTCTCGAATAAGCCCCCCTTTCAAAGGTCGAATTTTGAATAAGCCCCCCCCCCGGGGCTTAATCGAATTATAACGGTATGTATAGTATGTATATATAATGTATTGTTTACTATGTACAGGAGTATATAATATACACCAGTGACCCGAAAAAGAACAATCCCAGTTTTCAAAGCTATGTAGCAGGAATTCCTTGAGACTATTAACACTCTCAAATTGTGCGTAAAACCATAACGGCAAACTTAGAGTCTGGAAAATAGTTTAGCATACACATTTACCTGTCCAAAACTTGAAATTGCTTATAGTTAGTGAGCTTCCCCCAAGTTAACTTGAAGTAAAGTATTTATTCTCAGTCCATGTTTTGACATTAAAACAACCTGCTAGCTTTGAGATTCTGTATTTAAAAATTCGTTAAATTCCAGGACTTGCTAGTTAAATTTTTTACTGAATTTATCTTTATTTTGTTAAAGACAACTCTCTGCATTTTTTATTTCATTTCCCATTTATTTGTGTACCCTTTGCTGTCAATCAAACCAACGCTTTGAATTAAGAGACCCGGGGAGAGCGGAATCTATTGTTGAAAGGTGTTATTTCGCGCCACACTTCAAAAAGTTTTGAAAACGTGCGAAGTTGGGAGGAAACAGATTGGGCACGGAGAACAGAAAAAGGTTTTTTCCACGTTTTCACGCACCTTTTTTCGCCAAGGTACGTTGCTGTAATTGTTTTTAATGTGCAAATTTTGATGCAATTATTCATACTTCCCATTTGTATAGTTTTTTGGCAATTTTTGGTGAACTCAGGCCGAAATTCTTGTTGTTAGATTTTAGGCCAAATCCCATTTGCCTAGATTTTTGTTTCGTTCAGAGCAGAGCAGAGAGGTTGCTCAAAAAACTGAAACACCTGAGAATATAATTTAGGTTAATTTAATTCTTTTATGGTGATCTTTCTTGTCGGTTTGTTGCAACGGTGTGGGCTTCAATTATAGCAGTAAAATTTTATTTTGCGTAAAATAAATTAATTTACCTATTATGTTTATTTTTATGCGAGAAAGGGTGAAATCTTGCAAAGTTAATCTTTTTTCGTGACAGAGTTTTTCACAAAACTTGTTTTCTCAGAAGGGTCATTTTAACTTTTTTTTTCAAAGTTTGGCTATAAAATAATTCCAGGCAATTTTTGGATAAAAATTTGTGACTGTTTGTGTTGCATAAATGCATGCTGCCAATGTTTTAAAACGTCATCTGATTTTGTTTTGAATTTATTTTATTTGAAATATTTTGTTTTTCTCTTTTTTTTATAACTGTGAGGAACTCCCAATTTTTTTATGGCTTCATTTCAGAGGTTTTCCCTGGATGCATTGGTGAAAGCAGCCAATCAGAATGTACTATTGGAGACAATAAATAGAAATTTCACCAATGAGAAGACGAGATCTTGAATACATTAATGAAACGTCACAGAAGAAGCGGAATTGACCAATCAGCTAATAGTTATCACGTGACTGTGTTTCCAGAACTTCACTGATCAAAACAAAAAATTTAGTCACCACAGCAAAGAAAAATAATGGCGCACGGAACGCAGCTCTTTATTTGCGTTGGAGGGTATTGAATTAGATAAATTGGTCACTGAAATGGTTTTTAAATGAGGAAGATATTTGCCTGGATGTAGGACTGTTTTCAAGATGAAGCCGAATGAAGGTTTGTATGGGTTAACCATTTTTTCCATCATTTTCAGAGTAGAAAAAAGCCAGAATGGCCTAAACTGATAAGTTTTATACACACAGCTTGTACTCTCCTGCAATATAGTGCATTAAAGTTCAAAGTTTGCGTTTATAAAACAAACTTTTCTGCTTGTTGACTTGCTTTCTTTGTAGTTAAAGGATAATTGCAATTGTTTAACTTCGGCTTGTGTTATTAAATTAATATTCTCTATTTTTTACATTAATTGTACGGATGTGTTTGTGATCTTTACAAAAAAAGATTTGTGTCCAAATTTGGTCTTAAAAATAGCATATTTGCACAGCCTTTCAGTTCTTTCGAAGAGGATTCAAAATAAGTTTATTTCTAGAATTCAGCGAGGCGTGTTTTAGCGTATTTATGTTACTCAAGCTTACGATTTATAAGTTCTTCCTTTCTTAAAAATTTATTTGAGCCTTGAAATCGGGCTTGCTTCGAAACCAGCTGTTTTTGATGCTGTTTACTTTTTTCAGAGGTAAGCCAAGTCAGATTTATGAAATGAAAGGCAACACCCTTTATTTATGATCCGACTTCTTTGGAGGTTATTGTGTAATTTAACAAACTATATATTCAATTTTTATTTAAACTTGAGTTATTACTATGCTGGCTAGTAATTACTAATAGATTTAATGATATGATTTCGTATTGGCTTGAATATAATGCCGTTTCCCTTCAAAACAATAGGGTGCTTGTACCTGCCCTTGGGCAAAACACAAATATTCTTCTGGTGGTTCATTTGAGAAATTTGACTCTGATTTTAAATTTAAATAATTTGATATTCATCATGAAAATTCTGCTCTGTAAACAATAAAAGCTTTTTTGAACGTGGTACCACCAGTGTGTCACATTCAGAGCACTGTTTCTCAAATTCATTAATCATGATTAAAATTTTATAAACCCAAATTTCCCCAAACAAACATGTTATTCTTTCTTTTGATGTTTTGATTTTATATAAGCCTTTTTAACATAATGGTTAATTTTTTCAGGTTTTTCTATAAAATGTTTGGGTCTTTATTATTTTTTATAAAATGTTTCCATATCACACAAAGTTCTTAATAATCATATAATAAAAAATAATTAATATCTGCTATAAAGATTGTTTTTAGTACCTCATTTTGAAATTTGAAAGGTTGACAAGAAACCTGAAACTGAAAGATAAAGGAACAAGGAAACCATATAATTTTTAATTTCTCTTTGTTTTTAAAAATAGATCTGATTGTTTTATTCCAACCTTGTAATCTGGTTTCATTTCCATTTTCAATCAACCTGGTGGTTGGTTTTAAAGTGGCTAATTGATTCTAAGCCTTTTGGTTGGGGGTCTCCCTCTCTGGGTGGGGTCTAATTGATTTTAAGAATTTTAGGTCTGACTCTTTCCTATGGAATAACTACATAAATATAAATACTGTGGGATAACTTACACATTGAAAAAATAATATACATGTATATAAACAGAATTCACCAAACAAAATATGAAATAGCAGGCTTAATGAAATACTAAATTTATTGAGGATTTACTGTAAAACACCAAGTAGAATTATAAAAATACACTAAAAACCCTGTGTTTGATGGCTCAACTTTCACATTTCCCCACAGTAAAGATTCACACATTTTGTGGCCCTTCTAATGATTCCTATATTTTAATTTATCTTTTTAAATAGGCCAATAATTTGACAAATTGTTTTCTTGAATTTTATTAGCATGATATGATGCCTATTAATTTTTGTTAATTGATTTATTGCAATTTACAAAACAATGGATGGCTTAAGTTCCATTGTGAGGGAATAGTCACAAATCAATTTTGTCATTGCAAGCCTCATGTTGACATTAGGACCACTCCCTCCCCTGTAAGGTAACAGCTTATTCATCTAGCCTACAAATTCGATTTAGATTGGTTTCTTTTGAAGCTAGATTAGAAAATTGAATTAAAAAAAGATGACAAACAAACAAGCAAAATTGTACAACAAATTAGCTTCAAAGTTTTCTTCACTCTTTGTTGTTAATGGTTACATTGTACCAACTTTTTCAACTGGCCCAGGCAGAATCTTCCAGGAATCTTCTTAATCATGCAATATAGCTTTTTTACCTCCCTGTTACATTTGTAGTGTTTGTCATTTTTCTGTTGGATGTCTTCAGGAGGATGACTTTTCAGTCTTTTTTATTTTCAGAATATAATTTAAACAAGAACAGCATTGAGGATTTAGATTACGAAATATCACCCATTGAATTGGTTCAAGATATTGGTGTGCTTGTTGTTGAAGGAAGACTTCCCAAATTTTCTAAAGATGGAAGACAAGAAGGAAATCATTGTTGGCCAGTTTACCCAGAATCCAAAAAAGAATGCTGCCACAAGAATGAAATTGGAGAATCTTCAATGGTATGAATCAGATTATTTCTATATATTTGTCTTGTGTGTGCAGCTATATTACAAGGGTACATGGTGTGACACCCCATGCATGCACTATATCACCTTCAGGGGTCTTATTAGTTAAAAAGAATGCAGGCGCCAGTAGAAAAATTTAAATTTCTTTTTTCTGTCATGCTTTACTCTGTTGTTCATAATGAAATGACAGGATTTATGAATAAATTTATATGATATGATATTGATATTTATTATATCATGAATATTTTATTAATTTTTCAGTGCAATTTTGTACAAACCGCAAGAAAGAAAATGCGATCAATTTGGAGAGAATCAATTCCCGTTTTCATAGAAGTCCTTGTTTGTTTAGATAATTTATTTCCTAGTATTGAAAATGACAAAAAGCCGTGTGAGTTTTTCTTGGACTATTTGCCTCAAAACGGGTCTCAACGAACATTGCTATTGGAAAGATGGAAATTGGAAGGGCATCACAAAACGTAAGTATTTTTCATGTTATAAATATATAGAAAAATGATAAAGATGTTTAATTTTTACATCGATAATCAGTGCTTATTTTAATGTGGTCTTGACCAAACATGTTGCCTTTTTCGAATTTCTGCCAAGTATCTCTGTAGAACCAGTTATAAAACTGAAAGTGTGTCGCAGCAGGATAATTATCGCTTCAGTTTCGCCATCTACTATTTTATCGTTAGCAAAAGAAGCATTTTCGGGTAATCTAGAGGGCATGGTCACAGATTGTTCTCTGGGGCAAGCCCCCAAACCCCCAGGTTTCTTTCAACCCTTGAATATGTGGTATTGCAAATTTTCCTTAAATCAACCTTGTGTTTTTCCGATTAATATTTTTATCTTTTCTACTGGGTGCAAAAAAAACAGAACATCTTTGACAAGCTACCAAAAATCGGGCACGGCACAGATTACAATGGTTACAGTTGATGTTCACGTCGAAAGGACTAAACTAGTCAAAAAATTTAAAAATTTAAAATTTAAAATTTAATAGTCTACATCTTCCGTTGTAGACTATTTTCGAAAGAATTTGAATCTCACCGAATCTCGAAAACACTGAAAACTTTTAAAAAATTTCTGAAGCTTGAGAGCGCATGGACAAAGAGAGATTACCGCAAACATGTCTAAGACTCTTTCAGTTTTCATGCTTTTTCAGTTTTCACGCGTCACTTTTCGCAGTTTAAATAACATAACATTTTTCGTCATTTCCGTAGTATGAAAAACATTTCGATTTTTTTAGTATGAATTCATTGTATGACCTCAATGATACCCATGTTTTGTCAACGTTCTCGAGCCTCAGTGAGTGAGTTTGAAACTTTTGTAAAATCCAAAGCAAGCACGAGCATCGGAAAAATCGCCAATAATCTTATTTTACTAGTTTAGTCCTTTCAACATGAATATCAACTGTAACCATTAATCCATGCAGTACACAATTTTTGGTTGCTCGTCAAAGAGGTTCCGTCATTATATTTATTTTCTCATCGTTTTTACATTATTTCAGTTCATCAACAATGAAACCATTCGTTAGCATAAACATGCTACTACAAGCAATTCGATCATTTCTGCATTTCTCGCAATTAAGTGCTTGGTTTATCAGAACTGGTGGAAGAATACCAAGCAGATTGTTTTACAGGTAAGAAATTGAAAACAGGTTCTGTTTGTTGATTTTTCAATCTTTTGGAAGTTTTTCAATTTTTTGTCAAAGTTACAGCCATACACAGATTTCAAGTTCATGAGGGATAATCTCAACGCTCTGATAAAACGAGATATGAGAATCGTTCCAAAAGTTCGATTTCGATAATATATTTTTGGGTCTGAAAATCTTTCTTAAAAATATACACTTTTTGCTCTAAAAAATTAAAATTCTCACATTTTTGGGTAAAATATCAAGAAGTAGAATAGAAATATTAATAAAAAGATGTTACAAGTAGCAAAATTGCATCATAACGTGCGCCATACTGATATATTTTTGGATTTGGATTTTCGTTTTATATGTTTGAGTCAGCTCAAGATTTCCTTCGACAGGCCCCCTATCCGAGTTAGATAGTACTGCCCCCTCTGGGGAGGAGAGCTGCTCTTCTCATCTAGGCTCCCCTGAAATGCTTGTTCTCTTAGAATAGCAATTTGCTTCTTCCTCAAAGTTTGCTTATTGTCTTAAGTGAATTCATGCGTGAACAGCTCCTCTGAACAGTAAACCTAGGTAGTAATCCTCATAAAAATCTTTTGACCAAGCCTGGTAGAACACACATAAATAATGTACGAATTTTCTGATTGAAATTTGGTATCTCATTTATTTGCAAGATTAACTTCAAAAGAATAATTGCGTGTGGGAGATTTTGTAAATATTGAAAACATTTGAAAACATTTCAACATTTTAGAAAAGTTTAAAGCATTTTGTGTTAATTAATATTTTCAACCTGGGATGATCAGTGGATTATTTTCTCTGCTGTCTTCTGTAGAGTTTTTGTAGAGTCATAAAATGTAGAGTTATTATCCCAAGTTCTAAAGCGGACACCACTGAAGCACATTTTTACGTCTGCTTTAACAAGGTTTCCGCTGTATAGAGAGTAATTACTTTTTAAATTGGCGCCTCTTAACGCAAAATGAGTGTCGGAGTGTCAGCTACAAAAACAGTAAACCCCATTGGCTCTGCCACTGCATGTACATACTGTTTGAAATTGAAATATTCTGTTCCTTTTGTCAAAAATTATTTTGAGTAACTGTAGTGAAACAAACTTTTTTTAAATTTTTTATTTCGAAGAATCGTACAAGGAGAACTGGACAATGATTTAGATTTCAACTCAACACCAGAAATTCACGAATTTCCGCAAGCACTCACGTCAAGAACAGAAAGTATCAGAACCACCATATTTTCATTGCCTCGTTTTGATCTTGAGACTCTTATATCAATGAGTCCTTTTCGTGAATATAATCTTCATATAAACCGACAAATCTCCATGAAATCTCCATGCGATAAAGCCGCAGCTGCATCTAAGCACTCTGATTGGTCAGATTCTGAACAAACTCCAAATATGGATTGTAGTGCTAAATTGAAAAGGCTTGGTTTTGAAACGAAGCAACAGCCAAGTGTTGTGTTCATCTCGATGCCATTTGGAAGTTCGACGAAAAAAAGGAGAAATGGGAAAGGTAATAAAGTCAGCGCTTCGCTGAAGAAGAGGCTTTCATTTGAAAGCGAGGCTGTCGCTGCTAGGGAATTTGCAAGTTTTCAAATAGAAGAGTCTTGCAATCAGAAAAAGAGGGACAGCAAATATGAGAGTTTAGTGCAACGAGAAAAAACGAAGTTTTTGAAAGAAACCGGAAATAAAGTTAGTTTTGAAGGGCATGCCGGGATTAATCGACTAGGAAGTAGCAGCTCAAAAGTTGCCGATATTAGTTCTAATGATCGTAGCTTGAAGGAGACTGAATTATATAGAAGTTCTAGGAAGACAAATAACCGCAGGTTCGAAGGGTACACTGGGACTGATAAACAGGCAAGTAGTAACTCAAATGTTGCTGATGTTATTTCTAATAATAGTAACTCGAAAGATGAATCAAATGGAAATTTAGAGAAGACGAATTTTGACCAAATTGATAAATTACATGATGTTGTGGTTTCAGACGATAAAACACATACAAAGAATTTCCATATTGGAGAATCAAGGATGAGAAAACAAAAAAAGGGAAATGATGAGAAAAATGGAACAAACAGTTTTAAAATTGATGATAGTAACGATCAGAATACTTCAAATGAAAACTTTGATCATTCGAATATTTTGAATACGTCTTTCAACGATTTTGAAAATGGCCTAAATCAGAAACTTCTAGATACGGAACTTAACGACGAAGAATTAAATGGCGTCAAAAACGGAGTTTGCAAACTAGAAGAAAGTGATTCGAATGAAAACGGAGTTTGCAAGCAGGAAGAAAATGGTGCGAATAAAAATGGAGTTTGCAAGCAGGAAGAAAATGATTCAAATTGTAATAAATATAAATTAGAAAAGAAATCATCGTCAGGTTTGTCGTTAAGTGAACTACTTGCAAGCAGCAATGAAAATAGTTTTGATAGTGACGATTCTGAAGATGGGTTAAAGTTTAAAAATGACAGTCCAAAGGTTGAGAATGAAGAGTTAAAGGTCATTCATGGAAGTCAGTCTGAAAGATGTTTTTTAACAATGGAAAATCCGGAAAAGGTAATGAAAATTTAAAAAATAATTTATTTTTAAGTTACCTTAAATTTTTGACGATTATTTTAAAGTTAGCCTGCATTTCTGAAAATGTTGGGAGATTCTTAAAAATAGATATTTAAAAAAAAAGATATTTTCCCTTGCTATTAGACTATGAAAAATGTAATGAAATTTAAATTTGTGTTAGAAATAATAAATTTAAAATCGAATAAGAATTGTTAGAGGGATTAAAAAGTTTATGATTTGAAAATCCTGAAAATTAGAGTAATTTATGTTATATACTACGTGTTAAATATTTAAGATCATTTGCTATGTTTTGTTATTGGATTGACATCTTGTTATTGTTTTGTTTGCTTTTCTCTCATTTTTAGCTTCGTCGAAGCGAATCGTATTGCGGTGCTAGGCCCAGACCGATTTCTATGGCAGCGAGGTTATCATTAGGAGCATGTACAATTCCTGTCTTCCATTCAAACACTGGATTACCTGTTGCATCAAGTCCTGTAAGTCTTGAATTGTGTTTTTTTTCCCTGTGGTTGAGAAATTGTGCAACATACGATTTTTGTATTTTATAATCTGACATTTATTCGTTTAGTTTGTTTTGGCTGTCACCTCCGGAAGAATTATATGGTTCATTGATAAGCATTTTAAAAAGTTATATTTTCAGAGGGTAGAAACACCATTCATTTGTTATTTATTTTTACAGATGTTAAGTTCTTCTCTTGATGTTAAGATGTTAAGTAAATTCTTCTCTTGGACAGACACTTTACAACAAAGATTGAGTTATCGAACTTATGGCGTATTCTGTAAAGCCAATTATTTTTACTGTTGCCATCTTTTTTCGAAATTCGTGTTCTTTGTCTAATGTCTTTAAATTTGTTCTTCTTTATTTTCTACTGATTGTATGAGTATGATTTCCTGTTATTATTTTAATTAAGCTTAGCGTTTAGTGTTACCATGTATCGTAAAATATTCAGTTGAAATTATGAAGAAGAAAAATGTACTGCCAATCCAACATATCCAGAATTACCTTAAGAGATGACTTATGAAAAGGAATGTTTACATATGGAGTTAAAGGAAGAGAAGATGAAAGGGTGTTATTTGTTTTTACCTCAATTTCTTCTTTGTTTTCAATTGCTAAAACTTGTAAACAGCAAGCAAAGGAATATATTATTTTTCTGACGACAGGTTCCATTACGAAAACCAGAAACTACAAAAACTACAGATGCAAATGAAAATGGAAAACTTCTCTCGCCAAGGTAATGTAAATAGACGATTGCGCAATACGTTCTGTTTTAAATTGTAAATATGTTACGTCATCATCATGATCATCATCGGTCGAAGCTACATCTGTGAGATGACAAAGTCTTCCAGAGATCCGTGTCCCGCATGCAATTTTCCAGTCCTTCTCTATTGTCAACTCCCGTGTCTTTAACAGCTAACTGACATGGTCTTTTGCTCCGTTCCACAGTGCTGTTTAACATGTAGTGGCGTTTTGTTATAATCATTTTTGTTATTTACATTTTAATTTACGGCCCAGGCTGGTTAAGCTATGCTTTTCTTGGGTCGTGTAGACTACATTTTTTTCGATTTATAATATACCCATCGTAGCAGTTAATTGTATTCTACAAATAAAGTGATTGTTATTTTGCGAATTTTGCAACTGTTTTTATCTTATTTTTATATTCGACAGAAATTTCCAGAACTTCGTTTCAAGTACATCGAGGAGGATCAGCCCGAAGAATTTTTCGTTCCATACGTTTGGTCTTTAGTTTATAAATCTTCATACCTTCATTGGGACCTTCAAAAAGTTGCTTTGTTCCAATTACTCCCTCCAAAAGACTCCTAGGCCGGATTGAGAGAGAAGTTGTCTCTCCCCGAGTTGGGTGTGACTAATAAATGAACAATTTTTTGAAACTGTAGAAGGAGTCTATAATTAATTCAGTAGAGTATTAATAGTATTGTTGTCATTATACAAATACACTCCCTTTTACAGTATGCAAACTAGACATTATGATATACAAACTACACTCATAAAAGATAGGTACTCTAGAGTGCCTTTAAGGGTACTCCAGGCCAGTGCATATATGGTACTCTATAGGGTACTCTCCAGAGTCTCTAACAGAGTCTGTAGAGGTACTGTAACTTAGGGGTACTCCAGGGTACCCGACTTAGACACTTCATTAGATGCGGAAATGTACTCCAGAGTACCCCATAAGGGTATTTCGGAGTACCCTCCTAAGGTACCTATCTATGATACCCTATAGGGTACTCCAGGTTTCCTCTGTAGGGGTGCTCTAACTTAGGAGTACTCCAGAGTACCCGACTTAGATACTTCATTAGCCACATAAATGTACTCCAGAATACCCCCTTAGGGTATTCCAGAGTACCGTCATAAGGTACCTATATATGATACCTATAGGGTACTCCAGAGTACTTCTGTAGGTGTACTCTAACTTAGGGGGACTCCAGGGTACCTCTGTATGGGTACTCTAACTTGGGGCACTTCAGAGTACCCGACTTAGACACTTCATTAGCCGCATAAATGTACTCCAGAATACCCCCTTAGGGTATTCCAGAGTACCGTCCTAAGGTACCTATATATGATACCCTATAGGGTACTCCAGAGTACTTCTGTAGGGGTACTCTAACTTAGGAGTACTTCAGAGTACCCAACTTAGACAAGTTCACCAGCCGTAGAAATGTACCCCAGAGCACTTCTAAAGGTTATAACAAACTTACGATATAACAAACTGAAATGAAAATAAAATCTGATATGCAATTTAAGAATAGAAAGATAGGTGTTGCGAATTCCTAAATAATGCTGATATAATGCAGCTTTTCTCATTTTTTTAACCTCTATCAGGTATATTCCAGTGTCCCTGCACCCGTGAAGGCTCACACTTACACATGATGATTGTACAACATTAGCATTCTCATGTTTTAGTAGCTTCAGAAATTTCTTATCATTTGACCATAGAGAATTTATTCTAGCTGACTCTCATGTCGCCTTGTCTCGATGTATATGTTTACGTAAAATTGTGTTCGTGTTCGTAAAATTATATATTCAACCAGTTTTAACTGATTCGTTATTTTTACTAATTTTAACTGTTCGTTATCCACCCCCTTGAAACTTTTCTTATCATCGTAAAATATGCAGTATCAAATACGGGAATTATTTTTGGGGGACGGGGGTATAATTATTTATCAACTCTCATTGATGTTGTCTTGGGTGAAACAGTACCAGAATTTTTGGCAACCATTCTTGTAGACTGTCAATTTTTTTAACTTAAATTGTAGCAGTTTAACTCAATGGGACTGCGACTCGAGCTCCATGTCATAATTTCGGTCTATCGTTTGATTGTATTCATTGATTATGAAGTTGCATAACCGTTTCATCTTGTCGTAAAATGTCATATTTTTAGGGTATTCATGGAGACAGTATTTGCTATTAATTAAAAAAGTCTGCCAATTCCATATTCATATATTCATTTTATAATGAATATTCATTTCATATTCATAATATTCGTTTCCAGTCCACCGTAATAATTCGAATAAGCCCCAGTAGTTTTTATATATAAGAAACCTGACTAAGTGGAAGTTTAATAATGTTTGACGATTTTGGCCAATTTTCACTAGTAAAAGTTTCTTAAAAGTTTCTTTATTGTATATAAAAAATTCTGTTTTTTACTATGCATTTTTTTCTTTTCAACTAAAACTGGGTATACACTGTACAGGATAAAAAGTCTTCACTGAATCAATCATCTAGCATCATGTCAACTCCATTAAAATCATTAAGCATTAATCTTCCCTAAAAATTTCAAAAATTTATTAGCAATTTCTCATTCACTAGTAAAAATTTCTTAAATTTTCGTGGGTTTCACCAGTGAGTTTCTTATAAAAAAACGTGTTATGTAATCTTTACTAAAAATTTCGAAACTTTCTTACTTACTTTACTTTGGTCGAGCGCCATCTCGAACAGCATGAATCCTATCTTTCCAGCCATCTAATAATAATAATAATGATAATAAATCCAATTTTTATATCAAATAATCGGTTATTCGTAGTTAATGACGTGGCAGGGGGCCGTTTTTTATTAGTATGGTCGTCCCTATGTCATCAACCCACCTTGGGTGGAGCCTTCCCATAATCCTTTGCCCAAAGCATCGTGACATTCCCAAAATGATATCCCAACACAACAGGAATATTTTGATCCCCACCCTCCATCCCTTCTAACTTTTGCTTGCCCAATGTTTTTCTCAATTTCCCTCTTCTTACTCTGATCTTTTCATCAGAGTGACAGGTGCATTGCCGTAGGGCCGGGTTGGTTTCAACCCCTCTGCCAATCCCCGACATTAATGATTGCTATTCTGCAGGCTCTAGGGTGATGCTCCGACACGCCCATTCCCTGCTCTTTTCGGACCACGGAACTGGCATTAAATACAGGATAATCTATCAGTGCAAGAAGCATTGTTATCTCTAGAGTCCTGTTCCTAAAATCAAATCAAAAGTAAAATCTTACAAAATTTCAAATTTACACATTTTTTGTTAGTTTAATACAATCTAAAACCTCTGTTAAAATTGTTTTTTCTGGTATAAAATTGGTTGTGGGGGGGGGGGCGGAATTAGCAATTATTGGTACGTAGCGGTGCCCTATTGTTCGTATGAATGAATCCCATGAATTGTAAGCAAAATAGTTTCCCAATAATCGATTTTCTTTATCAATAGAATCGAATATCTGTTTAACATACATATCGATGTGTGTTTGTAGTCTGGTACTTCAAACTTATCCAGCATGCCTCGGCTTATTTTCCAAGGTTTATTATCGATGACACAGAATTACCGGTCTCCTTTTTCAACTAATGACCCGAATTTATGGTCCAAATCTTGTCTCAGAATTGCAATTATCTATAACCTTACCCACACGTTGACCCCCCCCCCCGCGAGACGAAAGCCTTAGAAATGTGTTTTAATTTTCTTTCAAATTCGATGGAGCGTTTAGACGACGTTGAAGTAATGCGTAAGTTAATTTTGTCACCGAAATTCCTGCGCAAACCTTCAGAAGAATCACTCTATCATACTGATAAAATACAACACATTATGTTTTCAGCCTTGCGAGCAGGGCCGTAGCTAGAGACTTCAAGCTACGGGGTGCGTGTCACACAAACATACTTATTGTTGAGATGCTCAATATCTTCTCCATAGAGAAACCTTTTGATTTTTACTTTTCCTTACCTTTTCACACGACCGGGCACTAACATGATACACGAGAAGCCAACTTGTTTCCCAAATTGAAATTTCTCGTTAGCTTTGGCAATATCTAACACCGAATTAATTTTTTTTCTTGGTTCCTTGGTACCTTGACGGTTATAAAAAATGTCAATGACTGTGATAAGGACAGAGCTTCACAAAATTTTCTAATTAAAAACAATGAACCTAAATAAAATGTTCGTTCTCGTAATCTAAACTACAAGCAGAATTTCTGCCAACACATCTGTTTGATATCTATGTCCTAATTCGTCTAGATTTGAGTTCAGCCCAGACTAGATTTGAATGGAAATATATTCAGTGTCAATAGAATCAGTCAAACCCTTTTTGCAAGACATTAATATCAGGGACCCCAAGCGTGAATCGGTCATCGTTGTCATTAATTATGTAGTGATCAGTTTCAGTCTGCTGAAAGATCTTTCATCTTTCATCTTTGCAACTATAACAGGTGCCGTCAGTAACGGCTATTGCCTATGATGCATACATAAAGTCTATCCATTGTACACAAAAATCTCGTTCGTCAAACCATTTGTATCACATGGTGCTCATTTGTAATGAACCAGGGACTAACAGGGACTAACAGATGTTCATTTTAGGCCTACTACCGGAGCCCCTGTGTTTTGCTTCGTTTTTTTGGTACTTCTGGTAGTACTTCATCATTGAAGTGCTATCAGAAATATCAAGAAAATGAAGCGAAATATAGATTATCTAACCCAACAGCTAATTTAATTCAACAAATTTTGGATTTACGTTGTTGTCTTTGCTTTTCAAACTTCGATACACATATTTAAAGTCAACGAATAACCCTTCTGCCTTAAAGGTTTCGCAGGTATGACCTTTAAACTTAAAAAATAATTCAGTATTAGACATTTCCTTAAACTAACCTCTTGGTATTGCTTGAGAAAAACACAGAGCTCCTCCAGTACGTTAAACATATCTCTAACGACCTAGCTTGACTCGCAACTGTGCTCAACAACAGTATTGCTTCTGTATCCCTGACATGGCACGCACGGAACAACCTTCTCCAGCTTGTCTTGCAGCTTCTGCTGGCAACCATTGAACCTTCCAGACACTAAACTTGCAAAATCGTAAGACTGAAAGCAATTATGACTTGTTCAGTATGGTAATGATATCAGTGGCTCTTTGATCTCCCGTGTTGGAATCCACACTTTCCATCGCCAGTAGCCTTTCCTGGAATGTCTCATCGAAATCGACATACCTGCAAACGACAGCCATCTTATCTTTTCTTGAAAGATCAGGCGTTGTTTCCGCAGATACTCCAAAAATTTGGCACCTCTGGTTCCTTTCACTATTTTCTTCCTGATATCATCTACGAGTAGCTTGATCATCTCGTTTGGGACTATGGAGACATGTATATGACAAAGTATGGACGTGATATACGGCTCTCCATCCACCTATCAAGCATAGGGCAATATCTTGCTACAAGAGCAACAATCTGTCGGAAATTGCCGTTATCGTCATTTCCGTCTCCTCTGAAAGCAAGGTCTTGGCGTGCATAAGTCTTGGTAATGTCAAGAACACTTTTACTACCTTAATGCTTAATGCAATGCTTCTCTGTGGCATTTTGAACTGAAGTGTTCGGACAGCTTACCCTTTCTGTTTGCTCCTCTGCTCTTCATCTTATCCCATGAAGCTACACCTTGCTCACACCACGAACGTGCACGTTCATGGTTTCCAGTCTCGAACAGTTGGCAAACAAAACAGAATGTGGCATCCTTGGTGATGCTGTATTTGATGTGGGGATACTCGACGTACCACAAAGCATAGAACTGACTTAGTTTGTGGCCAAGCTGGTGATCTGTCAGAAGATATCAAGCTAACTTTGGTTGGTGCGGCCCTTTACCGATAAGGTATCTTTATTGGTTATCGCTTAGTTTACTACTTCGAAGAGCAGAATCCCAGTTAGGTAGTGCATCGCACAGCTGACCTTCAGAAACTTCTCTAAGTGTATTCCCGTATTGATTGATCGCTTCTTCAGCTTTCTTCAGCAATGTAGCTGCGTTGTTTTTGATTGTTTTTGCAATGTCTATGCTCTTGGCAAGAAACTCCTTTAGATTGACTGTATCAGCAGATGAAACTTGGAGCGATAATGTGGAAGCTTGCTGTAAATCTTGAACAAGATGTGCCAGCGCACCTGCACATATCAAATATGCCTCGTGGACATCAATTTTCTCTGGATCATCATCCTGTTATGAAGAAAAACGATACTGATGAATATGATATCCAGGACAAATGTCTTAGCAGTCTTGATCACATAAGGGGTGGCTCGAGGTGCATTAGCTTTGCTGTTTTCACATTGTTTATCTTAAGAAATCTATTCAAAATATGTCATGATTAGATTCGCACATTCCAGGTATATTTTGCTTCAAATTTTTCCCTTCCAATTCTTTCTTGCTATCCTTAGACTGATGCAGCCCCTCTCAGCATTTATATACAAACACTTATCGTTCTAAATACATTTTTGGTACAGCGGTTACTTTTAGTAATTAATTAATTTAACTAACTTTTAAGTAACGATTTTACGTACCCCAATAACAGCACGACTATATGACTAACAATAGAAAATTAAGATATTTTCATTTGCAAGATACATCTGAATCATCTTCTATTGTTGTTTGTTCAACTTGCTGAATGTTAATGTTGTGAAGGTTTGCATCTTCAGTGCTCTAGTCTGGGATATTGTTTTCCTGAAAAATGTTCACATGATTGAACGTGACAGCACAAGAGAGTCTTCTTAGCCAAGAATTAAACTCATCTTGCATGATAGATATCAAGATTTGAACGTTTTGCTCATTTTTTCGACTTGAACACTTAATCAACTCCTGAAAGTATAACTTTTATCACGCACTGAGCAGTGAATCGAATTTTCAATTTACGATTTGCTTAGAAGCGAAAAAGCAAAAAGACCCAAAATACCCCGTAGGCCCAAATTACCCTTTTCTTGGGACACCCTCTTTTGGAACACATTTTTTGTAAGTTTAATTAAATCTGAAACCTCTGTTAAAATTGTTTTTCCTGGTATAAAATTGGTTGTGAAGGGGGGGAGGCGGATTTAACAATAATAGGTACGTAGCGGTGTCCTATTATTCGTATGAATGAATCCCATGAATTGTAAGCAAAATTGTTTACCAAAGAATCAATTATCTTTATCAATATAATCGAATATCTGTTTAACATACAAATCGATGTGTGTTTGTAGTCTGGTACTTCATACTTATCCAGCATATCTATGCCTCGGTTTATTATCGAGGACACGGAATTATCAGTCTCCTTTTTCAACTAATGGCCCAAATTTATGGCCCAAATCTTGTCTCAGAATTGCAAATCTCTATAACTTTAACCACACGATAACCCCCCCCCTCGCGAGTTGAAAGCCTTAGAAATGCATTTTGATTTTCTTTCAGATTTTTCGATAGAGCGTTATGAAGACCGAGCATTTATGGGTAAGTTAATTTTGTCACCGAAATTCCTGCGCATTCCTTCAGAAGAATCACATATCATACTGATAAAATACAATACATTATGTTTTCAGCCTTGCGAGCAGGGCCGTAGCTAGAGATATCAAGCTACGGGGTGCAAGCTCTCAATTTTCCGACTGGTGGCCGTGGCTCTTGGGCGTGGCCTTTTAGTGTAACGCACACATACTTATTGTTGAGAGGCTCAATATCTTCTCCAAAGAGAAACCTTTCGATTTTTACTTTCCCTTACCTTTTCACACGATCGGGCTCTAACATGATACACGAGAAGCCAACTTGTTTCCCAAATTGAAACTTCTCTTAATAAAAAACAATGAAGCTACATACAATGTTTGTTCTCGTAATTTAAACTACAAGCAGAATTTCTGCCAACACATCTGTTTGATGTCTATGTCCTGATTCGTCTAGATTTGAGTTCAGCCCAGACTAGATTTGAGTGGAAATATAATCAGTGTCAATAGAATCAGTCAAACCCTTTTTGCAAGACATTAATATCAGGGACTCCAAGCGTGAATCGGTCATCGTTGTCCTTAAATAAAAAATGAAAGATCAGTCTGCTGAAAGATCTTTCACCTTTTGCAATTGTAACAGGTGCCGTCAGTAACGGCTATTGCCTATGATACATACACAAAGTCTATCCATTGTACATAAAAATCTCGTTCGTCAAGCCATTTGTATCACATGGTGCTCATTTGTAATGAACCAGGGACTAACAGGGACCAACAGATGTTCATTTTAGGCCTACTACCTGAGCCCCTGTGTTTTGCTTCGTTTTTTTGGTACTTCTGGTAGTACTTCATCATTGAAGTGCTATCAGAAATATCAAGAAAATGAAGCGAAATATAGATTATCTAACCCAACAGCTAATTTAATTCAACAAATTTTAGATTTACGTTGTTGTCTTTGCTTTTCAAACTTCGATACACATATTTAATGTCAACGAATAACCCCTCTGCCTTGAAGGTTTTGCAGGTATGACCTTTAAACTTAAAAAGGAATTCAGTATTAGACATTTCCTTAAACTAACCTCTTGGTATTGCTTGAGAAAAACACGTAGATTTCAAATTACTTCCACATTGCTATATTAGAGGCCTTTTCATGAGAAATTTCAACCCGTGTTGAGTTCAACACGAACTGAGTTTTGACAGCATTGCTTATTTTGTCTTGCGTTTACATGGAATCTCAACACGGATGAGATTAGGTCACACGATATGAATGCGGTTGCAAACAATAGAAGCAGGAATGCGAGCCCCATTCAAAAATATTACAAGGAAGGTACTTACATGGGAAAGGCTTCAAAAATCTCTTTTGAAAAATTTACGAGTGCACAGGAATTAAACATGAAGATTTCAAGAAACTTTCAGTACAAACTCAAATTCTTAGTTTCTTCTAAGTGTCTTGTAACACAATAATATGATGTGACTTTTTGTCAGCCATCCCGTACCTCGAAAAATCTGTCTCTGCCATATGTTTATCCTCATCCACATTGTAATCTAGACAGGAAATTGTTTGCTGATGTTGTTCGTCTGTATGATGTATGATTACGTCCTCTGCTGGCTGCTCTCTTTCCAGGCTTTGATCAGGATTTGGCTGTTAAACGTAGCAAAATTAAACTTTAGAGTTCTTACATTAGCTGTTTAACTTATTGTCAGACAGCAATATTGGGATCTGAAATGAAAACTTGCTCCCATGAAAACTGAAGCTAATCAAAGGAAACTTATAATTCTGTAAGATATCCACTGGCACGAGTGGGGAAAAACAATATACCATAGATCTTGAAAAAGCTAAATGATAACTCCATAAATCCGGCAAGGTAATAGCTTCAAAGAAACCCCACAAGATGTAAAATTTTATTTACGTAAAGTCTCATACATTAATCAATGGGGGGTAACATTTCGACGTTACCGGTGGCTTTTAACGCAGTATACAATGTACCAGGGGTCACTGTGATGGTATATCAGTTAGCTGTCGCGTCACCCCCACAAAACAATGACTGCAATTAAAAAGTTTCTTACCTCACTGGTTGTCTCTTTTGCGCCAGATTGCTGCTTTTTTGCTGCTGTCCAAACAAGCGGGTTACTAATTGCACCGACTATTTCGAATGCTATGTGTTTATTGTTGTCTAGATAATCCTGATGACATATTTGATTGTGTGCAGGTCTATAGCCATCATCAAATTCACGCGGAAGTTTACAAAGAAGACAGCGAAGTTTCATTCATTTTCCTTTTCTTGGTCCTTTATCCATTCTTGTTTCCCTTGGCTTTCTAACATTTGGGCCTTTGCCACGAATATCGATTTGAGTCAAGCAAAGTAATCATACTGTCCCTTTGACATACAGAGCGAAGGTCGAAAGATTCGGTCAAATTCAAACCATGGAATGTAGGACAAGTAAAATGAAAAATAAAACAGTGGGAATAAATACAAACTTCACTTTTCCTAAAGCCCGTGGATAGACCTAATTGAAGTGCTGAGCTGAGTTGAGTATGAAAGCGTCAATCATCTAAAGCGCTATGTAAACAACTTGTGTCTCAAGTTTCGTTTTAGGGGGAAATGGAATTTGTAAATTGCAGTTAAAATGACTTGCCGACTGGTTTGTGCTAAGCAAAACCAACGTTAACGAACTTTGTATTGTGATGTAACTGAGCAGAACCGCTTTTAAGCCGATTTCAGGTTTTTTCTCAATTTGCCGACTGAGTGTAACTTTTACTTGATTTGCCGACTGAGCACCCCCGGCATCCCCAATGTAGCTACGGCCTTGCTTGCGAGTTGTCTCTGGGGGCGAACATCTATCCATTTTTTATTTCAACGTTTTAATTCTCACGTTGCACGACCCCGTTGTTCTTTTACATTGTGAATGATAATTTCCAAGAAGCTTTCATATTTTTCGTAATATCTTTCGGGTTCATAGCAACGACGACAAATGTTATTTTATGCAATTGCTCCAAAATCACATATGTCATATTGTTCAAAAATTTGTTTTTAAAAGATAGACTTATAGAGCTCATCTAAATCAACGAAAATTACTGACTTTTCATTTTATTTAGGTGCTGCTGTCTTTGACGAGGTAAAAGAAGAGGAGCATGTACTGCCACCGCCGCCAATACCACCCAGGGCACCCAGGGCACCCAGGGCACCGAGGCTGCCAATACCACCCAAGGCATTGAGAACGGTAGTCGATGATTTATATGAAATAGCAGGTATTTTGAGCAAGATATCTTCTAAATAAACGCCTAGCCCACACAGCAGATTCTTGTCGCATACGACGAAGATTGTTGTCTTTATCACAATTACTTGTACCCCGAACACAGCACGCTTTTTATTCCTCTTTGCTAGTAGTCCAAGCTACTTATTTGTCATCCATCTTGCTCTCAGCAGAGGGAAAGGAGGCACATGATCTGAAAATCCGATTCTGATTTGTTTAAATATGTAAATCTTAGGTATTTGGTCCTATATGTCAAACTTGATCTTAAAGATCAACGTTGTTTGACCCCGCACACAAGCGATTTTCGTCACTATCGATAAAGATCTTCGTCGGTTGCAACAAAAATCGACTGTGTGCGCTAGGCTTTAGCTATGAATTTGAGTTCTCGTTAAACGATAATTTTGCTCGTGAAACTTGCTTGCAATGGTGTTTGAACGAAAATTGTACCGTGAAACATGATTGTCAATTCGAGTTCTCGTTGAACAAAAGTTTTGCTCGTGAAATTTACTTGCAATGATGTTTCAACGAAACTCTACCGTAAAACATGATTGTGAAACGAGCACAAATAGATGCTACTGCATCATTCCCAATGAGAAAGATGCACAATCCGTTTGGGTTGAATGTAAATGTACAAATTTTGAAGGAAAGATTTAAAGAAGTCTGTAAGTATGAATATATTGTCAAGGGATTTTTACTTTTGTTCGGGCTTTTGGGCCCCAAGTTGATAAAACCGCACTTATTCCTGGTGTAAATACACAGTTTGTTTATCATCGATTCATCATCAATGAACCAAGGGGGGGGGGATTCTGTAAGCAAAACATTGTGGCTTCAAACCTGACAATGCGATTTGTGATTTAAAAATAGATTTCACACTCTGAGTGCACCAATCAATCAAAATAAACGAAGAAGGCAAAATTTCATAATTTTGTTTATTGTGATTTGTTTGGCTGCGTTGAAAGTGCTGAAATCTATACTTTACAGTGACAAATCGCATTGTCATGTTTGATACCACAATCTTTTGTTTTAAAAAACTCCCCTTGTGTCACCAATGCTGAACGTTGCCTAATTTAATATTTATATTCTGCTGAATTTGCCACTAAGAAGGCGAGGAGGAGGTATTGTATTAAAATATTGTATTAAAATATTGTATTAAAATATTGTATTAAAATATTGTATTAATATTATTGTATTAAAATATTGTATTAATATTATTGTATTAATATTATTGTATTGTAATTTTTGTTGGCATAATTTCATCCTCCTCTGTATGAAAGCATGATAAAATGCTTTGATGGTTTAGAGCAAGTTTTTTAGCAACGACAAAAACCTCCCCACCTTAGGACGTGTACCCCCCTTTCCGCGATTGGCAAATGATAGACTTCGAGTGAAGCTTTTCCAAATACTAAACAATAACTGACCTTTCTTTATATTTAGATGATGATCCCTTTCCACCAACACCCCCCATGGCTTTGAGAAAGGATATCCAAGAATCTCGAAAAGGTATTCACATTTTATAACCTTGCAATTGAAAGA
>JAYJMH010001367.1:0-29467 GCA_036873815.1 Phacellophora camtschatica
CCCCCCCCCCCCCCCCCCCCCCCCCCCCCCCCCCCCCCCCCCCCCCCCCCCCCCCCCCCCCCCCCCCCCCCGAGAATTACAGTACATATTAATTCAGTGAAATACATTTTTCAGGTTTTTAAAAAGAAAAAACAAAGCTCTACGAAGAAAACAAGCTCAAAAAAGCTCAAGAAAGTCCTTGAAGTAGGGTAAGTTCACACACTTTTTGAAGACTTGGATAAATGTAATAAGTTAACACAAATTTTTGTGACGAATTCAGAACTTTTTGGACGAAGACATGTGGGAAATGTGTGTGTATTAATCACACAAATTATTTCAACTTGAAACTCTTTGACATTTTGCTTGTCGCATCATCCACAATAGAATAATAGATTTGTCTCAATTTGACTTGAGTCTAACAATAGCAGCGTTGACAAAGAATTTCGCAACTTTTATTTTCGCATTGACAACTAGTTGTTTTTTGCTGTTTTCATCCTCTACACGTTGGGGTGATAACCACGTTTTATGTTTCACAACAAAACATTTGACACACCTGGTAAAACTTGGGACACTGTGTTTAGCAGCATTGCCGTGTCCGGTTAACCAAATAAAACATTTAATGGATTGTTTTTGCGATTAAAAGATTAAATGCTGTTTGTTTACGTAGTGTGGTTTATTTCTTTTTACGTTGAAGAATATGAGTATTCTTTTTATACTATCTATACTTTTTATGACCTTCCATTTAAAATACTGACTCTGAGCTGTTTCACCGTGCAGGTAGAATTGCACCTTTTGACAGAGTTTAAATCAGTTTCTATTTTTTTCCTTTGAGTGAAGTGGTGATATGAAAACAGAACTTCTAAAAACTAAATTATTTTCCTAGTGGAGAACTGTTTTGCAGCTTTTTGTTGATTGGTGTGTAAACACTGCCAAAGGTTTTTGCAACGTGGAGGTAGAACATAGTAGACATTATATATTTTTATGATGAGTTTAATACGGTGTTTGCGAGACTGGATTTCATTTTTGCTTGACATGCAAGTAATGTCTCTGGATAGAGAGGAAGAGATATTTTCAGCAACCTTTGTGAAGTAAGTCGAGAAAATTTTACTTTGTGAATTTTGACAAAATTATATTATGCATTAGATTCGAACGGTATAGTACAGTGAAACCCCACAAGCATGAACATACTTTCTTAAAAAAACAGACTGACTATGTTCTCGTCAAGATGGTATTCTTGCTGCTTTCAGAGTGAAGTTCTTCTCCGGGCAACTTGTGACTAAAATAAAAACACAACTATGTAGTACGTATTTAATACACTTGGAGATTTCACTCTATCGGATGACTTTAAATGAAAACTCTTACTTGACCATTAAAAATTGTTTGAGGTGTCTGGAATTATTGTTTGAAGACTATACTTTCTGACTAGTTACTTTCTGAGTTTTGCTTTTTCTTGATTTTTATAGCATCTGATAATAACTGTAAGAGCATGTAAATCTGACTGTTTTTGATTCTTCTCTGTGAGTAACCTTTTCCTAAAAAAACAGACTGTAGATTCTTATTTTCCTATATGTTTGCCAGGTTTTTACTGTATTCTGTTTTATTACCATTCGTAAATTTTTGAAAATATTAATAATAATATTATAATTTGAATATAATATTAATGAAAATATTAATATTCTCACCCTGGAAACGTGGTCTATTGCGAATTAACGCAAAACGTCGCATTTTCAGGAGGTTAACGCAGACAGCAAACTGCAAACGTAGCTTTGTGTCAATTTCAAATATTTTTATCTAGATTGATATTTTAATTGAGGTTCGTTTGTCTGTAGCACTCTTCTGCTAAATTCAGGGTGACCGTAATTGCAAGCACTACCTCCGTTTGTTGGGCTGTGGCCTGAAATCTGCGAGGCTAAAAATTTCAAATTGTACTAACGACATCTAAAGGATCAAACGTAGAGTCCGGGTTATCGTCCAGTCTTCTGCAATTAAACGTTCACCTGTCCATATCTTGAAATTAAAGTCCACATCTTGAAACTAAAATTAGAAATTAAAACATAGACTGGAAATAAATGATTTTCTTTAATTTATTTTAAAAGTTTGGTCAATTTTAATTTCACATTTTTGACAGATAAACGTAGTTGCAGATGACTGGATGATATCCCAATCCCTAAGTTTACCGTTCCGACGTTGTTTTGCGTAAAAGTTTTTAGATTTGTAGTCTCGTGGATTTTGAGCTACAGCCCTGCGAACAAAGGTAGTTTTTTCGAATTACCCTGTACAACCTAGATTTGCTCGTTAATTGAAAAACAACCCGAAATGCTAAAGTAATTTTTCTTTTACTTTAATTGGAAATGAATCAGTTGATTTAAATTTTATTTTATTTATGATATCCGATAATATCCGTTCATCGGTAATTAACACTATCTGGGTAACTTTTCGATTTCGGGTTAGCAAGAAGAGATTTCAGAAGGCTGAGGAATCAGGTCCAGGTTTTTTTATAAGAAACTTTTTATAAGAAACTCAGGGTTAAAAACCACGAAAATTTAAGAAACTTTTACTAGTAAAGGAAAAATTGCTCAGCAAATTTTAGTAAAGATCACATAATGCTGTTGTGAAGATTTAGTATGATTGATTCAGTGAAAACTTTTTATCCTCTACACCATATGCCCAATTTCTGTAATTTTTCTGTTGAAAAAAAGAATTCATTTTGGTCCAAAATTACGAAACTTTCACTAGTGAAGCCTTACCCAGGTTTCTTATAATAAAAGGAAACGTGTAACTGGAAAACGGCGCAGTTTGCAATTTGTTTGTTTTGAAAAAGTTTCCTATAGGCAAACCTTTGCTTATTTTGACATCATTTGCTAAGCCAATACAATGGTGTTAAATGTTTTGAAAGACCCACCACATTTTGTCACTAAATTTGTTCTTTCATCTCGGGTTGGATATTTTGCTGTATTGACTTTTCGAAAATATGATATCTTCGTACAATGACAGAAGGTCCATATCTTAGATAGTTTTAATCTTTAGTGCATATATTTATGTCTATTTCAGAACATGTTTCATAGAAATTGAGTTTATGGCTCTTTAAAATGTAAGTAAACGGCTGCAGAAATAAGAGCTGCAATTCAACATTTTAGGCTTCAGCCGGGTTCACCGTTAAAATTGTAACATGTCTATATTTTATTAAAAGTTGTGTGTGCGTTTCTGATAAAAAAAATCATTTTTTGTGTTTTAGGGAAGATGAGATCAAATCTGTATCTCCAAAAAGTTTGGAAAGGTCGGAATTTACGTCAAGCATTGCCAGCCCTCGCGTGAGAGGGAGAGCTGAAATTAAAAATGCTAATTCGGAGCACGGCAACATTAAACATTTTGACCACAATGGAATTACTCCGATGGAGAAAGTTTCATCCGATGATTATTTTCAGCATAAGAAAAGTATTAAAGACTATTTGAGGGATTCGCTCATTGCTCGAAAAAGCCCTTGCAATACTGACGAGGCCGGTTCGTCAAAGGCAGGCACTTTGGAGCATAAAAAGGGTGGTCGGAATTTGAAGATAGATCATGTGGAACTAAGAAAACACATGAAACTTACGGAAAAAGATATTGACGCGTTAATCAAGAAGGAATTTTTAGAGACGTTAAAAGATAATAAAATACCAACGAAGAATAGCCGGGATGTTAAAAAAAGTCACAAAAGTAAGAAGAAGAAAATATACATGTCTGATGACGACGACGGTGATGATATTGTCGTCATAAGATTAGATACAAGTTTCCAGACTCCGAAAAAGTCAAGGAAGGATAAAGATCGCAAAGAGAATGGTGTTCGCGTGAAAGACGATCCAGTTGGCGAGAGGGAAGATGCAGGTCGATCGAAAGAAGATGCAGGTCGCGTGAAAGAAGATGCTGCTTGGCTGAAAGAAGACGCAAGTCGCGCGAAAGAAGATTCAGCTCGGCTGAAAGAAGATGCAGGTCACGCGAAAGAAGATTCAGCTTGGCTGAAAGAAAATTCAGCTCGGCTGAAAGAAGATAGAGGTCGCACGAAGAAAGATTCAGGTCGCGCGAATGAAGAAATTGTTTACACGATAGAAGATGGGTGTCGCACGAAGGCAGATGGTGTTGCACTTGTAAGAGAAAGTGCAGACAAACGATTAGATAGTGGTCATCATAAAAAAGGAGGCAGTGAGCGGAAACATAAAAGAAGTGATAAAACGGACTTAAAAGAGAAACAGACTGAAAAATTAATAGTTGACGCAAATTCTAGCTTAACGAAGAGGGAGAAGAAATTAGATAGAAAGGAATGGCCACGGGTGAGAAATTTATTTACTTGAACGTTTTTCTAAAGAATCAAATGTAGTTTCTCGCGTGATTTTAGTATTTACTACTAATTATGCACTATGCCAGCATATGACAACTTATGCCCTGAGAGCTTTATTTAGCCCCTGGAAAGGGGGTTATTTAATTTTTAAGCAAACTACGGAGGGATTCATAAGAGAGGAGGGGTTATTTGAAACTTTGAATTTTACATAGTACAGCTTGTGCTTTTGGCTTCTTTTCCGAGCTAATATGGGTTACAGTTGGATACAACACTTTTAAAAATCGGGTTAAATATCGGGTAGACAAGATTTTATCACAGGCAAGTTTCGTTTTGATTGTTTACAGCGAATAAAAACTGTGCGCTTGCCACAAATAACGGCTGGACTAAAACATGTAGTGTAAAGCTGTGCAGAACCAATTTTTTAAAGCTGTGCCGTGCTGTGCTGTCCGAGCCGTACCGTACCGTACCGTACCGTACCAAAAGAACCTCTGCATTGTACATGTGGCTTTAGGCTTTTCGAGTTCCAAAGATGGGGAGAGCTTAATAGAAAGATATAAATTTCTGAAATGTTCCGCACACTGCTGTTTGATTTCTTTTTCTTTTTTTATTGAGTCGTAACAGTAAACACAAATTTACTAAACTAAAAATATTTCATTAATTTCACAATTTATTTTTAAAAGCATCATCAAATAAATGTTACCTGGTATATAAAATGCTTATATTTAATAGCAGAGGTGTTCTTAATTACTTTTCATTTATTGTTTTTCTTTCGAGAAACAGTGAGATCTTGTCAAAACTTTCAAGTTTCACATTTGCAAGTTCTTTTATGCGTGGTACTGCAGTACGAAAACCTTTGCCCAACGGGGTTTTGTTAGCATTTCTTAGTTAAATTTTTCACCTTTAATTTTATTATTCAGTTTGAAGTCAACATTGACGACGCTTGTGGAGAAGAACTTGTCGTAGATGGAATCACCTCGCCACGAAATAAAAATCTTCTAACAACGACGGAACAATCTCATCGGCATCACAGAAAACAACAAGAACCCGTCTCTATGTCTTCGAGGGAGTTGACTTTCAATAAAATCCACAAGCTCCAGAAACGTTTTAAATATTTTTTGCAGCTAACGACGGAAAAATTAGACGAGCAAAAAGAAACTGATATTAAACATTATAGCGAGCTGAAGAACGATATTTCGTGTATCGAAAAACATTTAGAACGAACAACTAGAAACAGTGCTGCCGAGATTGTCGAAAGCTTATCCAAAGAATTAGAAAGTACAATGAAAAAATGGACGAAAGTTTTACGAAACAGTGCGTTACAAGGTCTGAAAGAGGACACAAGCAGCGGGACATCGTCTACGTTTGATATTGTGAAGTCTTGTGAGAACGAAAGTTCTCCCCGCACGAGTAACTCTTCAGAGAAAGACGTCTTGCTTAAGACAGTAAAACAAATTGACCCTGATAGTACCGCTGCCAATTTTATTAACGATGTCGATGCTATTAACGATGTCAATGCTATTAACGATGTCAATGATACTGATGTTAGCGCAGAGCTGCCGAAAGAGCGAGAAGAGACAACTATCGGTTCAAATAATCTTGAGCTCGTTATTGATATTGATCAAATATCGAAGGAATTCGTTCCACTGAAAATCACGGACAAATGCGATGACGCCGGATCGATAGATCGTTCTTCAGGTATGTACTTTTTTGATAAACATTTTCACGAAGTTAACCTAACAAATATCATTGATCCGGGATTGTCTACTTTATTCCAATTAATTTTGCTTTCTTTTAACTTTTGACTTTCCGAGAGCTTTTTCATGTCAAGAATAATTCAACTACGAAACACTATCTATCCATGCCACATGCAGTAGGGGAAATTCATTACGTCATCTCGTATCAAACTGATTAAGTCATTTACAATTCAAAGAGCACCATGATTCTGAGGGGAAAACATTATAGCATAAGAAAAAACATGGAGAGTATTGTTCCTAAGAGTTGACTTTGATGTTACTTAAACTAAACCAGGGCAGTTTACGGAGATTTGCTACATGATCGTTTTCAAAGAAAATCTTCAGCCCTGGCCAAACGATGCAACATTTGTAGGATGCCTAATGCTGCATCGTTAAGCTGCCCATGTTGCATCGTGCACCATTTATTGCAGGATGTTGCATCGAGTTTGAAAATGATCAATGTTGCAGCACCGTGCAACGTAATGTTGCATCGTTAGGCCGGGTCTTGCAACATTTATTGCATCCACGCATGCTGCAAAGATACTGAGTCCAAAGTTCAGTTTTTTGAGAAAAAATGGTATCTGCGCAGCTCCATGCAAGAATTGTTCCTTGAAATGTTGCAAAGTTTTGCTGAGGCTTTAGTAGAGTCATCAGCTTGGGCGAATGAGTAAGCTAAAAGAAAATATTTTTTGTGGGTTGTTTGGGTGTGCTGTCTGAAGTGTGCCATTCACTCTTTACTACATCTGTAATTAGTTAATAGCGAGGGTTAGAGTCGTATTAAGTGTGGGTACAAGGTTGTAAAGTGCACTCGAGAAGTTGCAAAACGCGCTTTCTATTTTGACAATCTTAAGTATTTTGTAGGTTAGGCTTTCTCCCTGCTACTAACATTACGCCAATTTTCTACTCTTCTCCGTCTCCTCAGCTTCTTTTTCAAAAAAAGGACAAAAAATATATTCCATGGTACACATTACAAAAGCACAGCGTAATGCCCTATGGCAACAAGATTTTCAATCTAAGTCTAAGTTCTGTATTCAGTATTTTAAGTTCAAAAGTGTGTGCTTGTACTTGAACTCATCCTGGATCTTAATCGTCCTTATGCAAAATACCTGTGGCTTGGGTGAAGTTTATTTTTCAAATTTTAAATTTAATTGCTTCCTCTGTCGTACTTCTACTTAAACTCATCCTGGATCCTAATCTGCTAATGCCAAACACTTGAAACTTTGATCTAAGTTTATTTTTTAAATTTTAAATTCAATTGCTTCCTCTGTCGTACTTGTACTTGAACTCATCCTGGATCCTAATCTTCTGATGCCAAACACTTGAAACTTTGATCTAAGTTTATTTTTTAAATTTTAAATTCAATTGCTTCCTTTGTCGTACTTGTACTTGAACTCATCCTGGATCCTAATCTTCTGATGCCAAACACTTGAAACTTTGATCTAATTTTATTTTTTAAATTCAATTGCTTCCTTTGTCGTACTTGTACTTGAACTCATCCTGGATCTTAATCTTCCTATGCCAAATGTTGGGAGCTTTTTTGGTGGTTACAACCTCATTTTTTCTAATAAACGGCTTGTCTCAAATTATCACCTGCCTCTAGTAAATTGTATATTTTATTTTATTAATTGTTTACATTAACTACCAAAATTGTGTACCTGAGCATCCCTGAACATTTTTTTCGGCCAAATAATTTCTGACAAAATAGAGCTATCACATTGTTATGAAGCTGTTAATTTTGCAATACAATAGATCAAAAATTGTCTAATGGAAAAATGTTTTGACTGAACACCGCATTAAATTTGTCTAAAATATTTAGTTGTTACTGAATTTTTGTCCATATTAAACTGTTTCTTTTTCCTTAATTTGACGTGCTGTTATTTTTCTCAACGTTAGGCCACAGTGAACATCGCGCTGCTCCTCAAGGTCGTTCGTGCTCAGATGATACTTCTCCATGTCCACAAAGCAGGCACCCTGGAGATGGTGGTCACATGAGCCTTGAGAAGTGGTATCAACAGCAACTAAAAGAGGCTGAACAAAGATGGTGGGCTAAGGCTGAAGCTGACCAACTTGCTTTGCGAAATCGTATTAAAGAACTAGAAGATTTATTATACCAGTTTACTGGAACTCATAACACTATGGTGTAGATAGTTCTTTCTTGTATTTTTGCATACCAAGATAATTTAACGTGCCAACTTTTGTAAAATCATTTGTGCAGTGGAAAATAACACCTTAAAGGATGTTTTTATGATGTAAACTAACCTCCTGAAGCAATAATAAAATTTGTGTACAGAGTAGTTGAACAAGCGCAGTGAGGAAGGGCCGTTTTTGCCGTCGGAAGCTGTTGCAGATTTGGGAACTTATTGTTCTCAAACCAATAGAGAACAAAGGTTTAATTGTTAAATGGCTTTAAATCAACATTGTTCTTAAAGTTATTGGGGGCTACAGTCCCCAGCCCTCGCTGTTCTGACGGCGCTGAGTTTCAATTAATAATACAACATTGAGCAAAAAATGTTCAACCTTGTTCTTGACTGCTTTTTGAATTGTTGTTGTTGTTGTCGTATCTTGTAAATGTTGTTTCAATGAATTGAAAGTTATGTTGTTGAAGGTTTGGAATGGCAATCGTGTTTTTGAAACTTGTTGTGTTTTTGTGGCAGATTATAAGATCCAATGGATATAGTCATCCTGAACATTAATTCAATGTTGCTTGGCGTTATTCATTGAAACCTGAAGGGTCTCGTTTTGCAGTTTACTTATTTCATGGCGGAATCAAATTCAAATTGATTAGAAAGACGTTGCCCGACTGCTTGGCTTCGTGGAATACACGTTTTTCATAAGAAACCACTTTATAAGAAACTCACCGGCGAAACCTACGAAAATTTAAGAAACTTTTACTAATGAATGAAAAATCGCAAAGAAACTTAAATTTGTTAGCGAAGATTTGCAATTGCTTAATGATATTAGTTGCGTGGACATAATGTCAGATGGTCAATTCAATGAATATTGTGTGTATAACTTTTTATTTTGTACAATATATATATAAATAATTCATGGTAAAATTTAAGAAACCTGCACTAGTGGAGCCTTAGCCATGTTTCTTATAGAAAAGACGTACATTATGATATATGACAACAAGTTTTAAGCAGATTTCAGCTCCTACCGCGTCAATGGCAGCCACACATCTGAAACTCACTCATTGTATGTTGGTTTAAAAAGATCCTTTAACATTGCTTGGGTAATGGTTAGACAAAATATATTTAAATTTTTGTTATAATCTTTGTAAGTAAAAAATAATCACAGACAAAATGCTTGATGTTTATAAAGTCATTTTATTTCTGTATAAAAGTACTTTCATCTTTTCAAAATCACACACTTTGGTATTTCTACTAAATTACCTATTTTGGCATTTGCTACAAATTACTAGTGGCTCATTATCTCCAAATTTTACCTACTCAAATACAACATTATTGCAGTACTAAAATTATTGTGCAGTGATACCGTCATTGTGCAATACTACAGTTTTTTTGCAACGCTACAGCTGCTGTGCAATGTTTTACATTTATTGCGCGACACTACAATTAATGATTAAACGATCTGAAGTGGGTGGCAAAGTCTTAGACTTTTCTATTCATTCAGTGGGGTTATTGTGTGATACCACAGCACTGTTATTTTTTGGCACGCTGCAATTGTATGTAGTCTAGGAGTACAGTAGAAATTCGCCACTGAAGTCTGCTTCTCACGATAGTTTATCGCGATTAATGCGATAGCAATAATTCCCTTGTCATGTTAATCTTGGGATCTTCAACGTGGTTCACGAAATTTTAATCACGATTTCTAGAGCTTATTGCGATAATTTTTTTGTTCACCTTTGGGATTATCACGATAAGACTGATTACTGTCACGTTAATCACGAGAAACACTCAACCTGTTTGACTTCTTGATATTTTTGAGAATTATACGGAGATTGACTGAAATATGCTGATAAAATTTGATAGAAAAACCACGTTAACACGCTACTTTTAAATGATTTCCATCGTTTAGATATACTTTGACTGATAAATTTACAAATACAATTTTTTAAATTTTTGCCAATAAGTTAGCCTGAAATTTCTCATAAGGGGGCGGTCATTCAATATGGCGAGAGGAGTGAAAAACAAATTTGGGGGGATCCTGAAATTTATAGAAACCTGTGAGGAGGTCTCTAAAAAGGAAAATCCTTCAAAAACCGCTGACCAGGGGTCTGTAATTTATTTGACACATATTAGGGGCCTTGAAAATTTTTTACTAACCAATTTCTCCTCCATCCCCACTCATCATATTTATTGACTGGTCCCTAATTTTGTTTCTTTGTGGCGGTCTCTTACTGTATTATTATATATATTTCATAAATTACTTTAACCTTTCCCGTGGTAAAGAGTTGAGGGTAATTCGTATGTTTCATCTATTTATATTTCGAGACTGTATTCAGTCGTGTGGTGGGTCACTTAGAGGGTTGGTGCTTTGGACGGAATAAAACTAAGTTTGTGGATCGCTTTTGTAGTTGCACGCTAATTACAGTATAATTCGATATGTAGTACCGCTGGCTGTACGATAGACAGAGGTGATATTATAAATTTGTTATTTTTACTGTGTAACATTTTTCTGCGCAACCAAAACAAATTGAATCAATCAGTATTGCTTTAAAGTAAAGATAACTTATTTTAGCTGAGACCAAATCTCTTTTTTCAGAGTGAAATGGTTTGATCTGTTTTATTCTTGTAACTTACAATGGTACTGTGGAGCCCAGCGAGGATGCGTGACTCCCAACCCCTCAAATTTACGAGGAATAATTATTTGGTGATAATTTCTAGGCCTATTGATGATATGTAAAGGGCAAATTAAATAAACGTTAGTTTTTCGTAAGAACAGTTCGTAAGCCTCTCATTTTCTCAACACTATATAAAAAGTTCTATGTGAACCAACTAGGATTTTCTCACTTCTGTCCATATCACAGGACGTTTCCTTTAATGTTCCCCGAACATGGTATGTTTACAAACTAATTTTTACAAAGTTTCTTCCTCGGACCCTTCTCAGAAACTTTTGCACTGTGCTGCAATGCATGCACGTTTCTTCGTGCTTAACGAAAGTAATAATGTCTGAGATATAAATTTTTTTTGCCCACATCTAAGTTTGGCGTTTCTTAGAGACAATGCAAAATTTGTTTTACAAGAAGGAAGGCGCAAACCAAAGAATAAATTTTAAAAAGAGAAATCGCCCCGTTGTCATAAAATGCTAAAAAACTTATGTTATGCTAAAAAAAACTTATCCAAAAAAACTTATGTTAAAATGCTAAAAAATATGTGTTGCCCGTATAGCCAAACTTCCCCTGGCACAAAACGGCTGACTAGATTTACCATTATTTCGAGGATTTTTAAAATTTTGCACCATCTATATAGACATTGTTTAACCTAAACTGTACTTGAATTCCAAATTATCTGTTAAGCCGACCAAAAATGGAAAATAGGCAATATCCCGTTGAGATGGGGTCAGAAAATATAGTTGCACTGTCTTTTGAGTACAAAAAATGTACCTGCCCGTTACATTCTCCATCGGCCCACCGGCCCCGTTGTAATAGGACTTTTATTATTTGAATCGATGTGAATCCCATTAGATTACGGGTTTTGTTGTTGTTTTCTGGATCTCTAGAGAGTCAATCGAGAGTTGACCGACACGTATGGACCAATAATAACTCAAAAAAACTATGAAAAGGTACCATGAACGGTTTTACAATTTATCTATTTCGATTTCAAACAATAAACGAGATAATTTATGTTCTCATGGGACATCAAGAATTTGGTTTTTCTGGTTCTGAAAGGTGGAGTGAAAGAATGTTATGTTCGTCGTCCTTGTAAACTGACTATTTTGGGGAAACAAGAATATTGAAGGAAATAGCCTGCGATATGGACAGTAGTGAGAAAATTCTAGTTGGTTCACAAAGAATATTTTATATAGTGTTGAGAAAATGAGAGGCTTGAGGCTTACAAAGAAAGCAAGTTTCAAAGTAAAAATGCATTTTGGAATGGATTTGCAACCTTTGTTTGCACTTGACAGCTTAAACTCTACTTAAAATCGCCTTGTTGAGAAAAGAACGTGTGAGTAGCCTATCTGTTTGTGGTAAGTTGAATAAAATTCTTATTTGTGCATTGAAAGTTTGCTGTTACAAAAATAAAAATAAATAAAGTTTTTATTTTTAAATTTTAAAAATCTAATTTTGCTTCGTTTTTGCGCAGCTTTCATATGACAGACACTTGTGAGACCAAGTGTTACTGCCGTCCTTTGTTGAGAGGTGTTTATTGGTGCCATACAGCAAGGCCTCCCATTTAAGAAACAACATTTAAGAAACTTCTGGGCTCATTTTCTCAGAGAAACAATGGAAAATATTCGTAAACAATGGGGGCTCCATCTAAAAAATCAGGTTCTTAAATGCGGGCGGGGCTCAACTTCAAACAAGTTTTGTTGCGGATATAGAAATCGTAGAATTCTGTGTTTTTTTGTGTGTGTTCTATTTTTTTGGTTTCTCATTACCCATGCATTTCTGTGTTCTTCCTTGTGTGTGTTTCAATTTTTAGGATTAAACACACATAATACTCTTAGGATTCCTAAAGCCCGTGATCTTGAAAAATTTGGGAGCATAACATTTGTCATTTGCTTGGAGGTGTGCGTTATTGGGGTTGTCCGTGAAGCGGGAAATATAAATGTATCATCTACAAGGACAATTTATTAATTTATCCCATTTTAAAGTTACTGTGTAGTGTAGGCCTATCCGAGGGCGCCTACTTTATATAAATTTCCTTAACGAGTGCAGTTTTGTGGCCTTTTTTGTTTCGTGGCATAATACACGAAGCAATTGCTGTCCTGTTAGTCCGTATGATTTCAAATTCAAACGTATATCAGTCTGGTTCCCTATGGATTTGGGGAAAGTCTAGGTTCCCTCAAAACCGTTGATAAAATGTCATGCTGCTGACATCTAAATTTGAACAATGTAAATTGTTTCCGCAAAATTATGCAAGGGCTCCGATACTACTACATCACTCACAAAACGTCCCTTGGTATAAAACCCGATTCATACAAGGTATGTACTTGATATTTGTAAATTAGGTAGTGCCGTATTCAGAAAAAAAAGTATATGTAAAATGTATATTCTGATTTGGTTAAAGACTATCAAATATAAAATTTTAAGGGAAAATATTGTCTACATATGTTGGCATAATTGGAGAGCCGTATAAAGCCTAAATTCGTATAATTTCAATCCAAGGTATAGCAATTATTGCTTTGTTAAAATGAGTCAATTTGACGCAACTTGAGGTAAGATACAACTTTTAGTCAATCACTTTTCGTAGTAACCCCTAATTTCTTTGCATGACCAAGAGCAATCAAAATTATATGCTTGCCAAAGTAAGATCATGTCTAAATTTTATGCTGGAAAAAAATTGTTTCTGATTTGATGCAAAGAATTTCTTTTCAGAATATAGTGTTGTTTCATCTTGGTCTTTGTCTTACTGCATTTTAGGTCTATATGCCTTAGAATGAAATGTTTTACATCAGCAGCATCGTATGGTCATTCTAGCGTACAAAAAGGATAGTTATTCCAGCTTAAAAAAGAACAGAAGGATTAGCCACTTCCACTTCCATGTTTTTCGCGATATCAAAGAGAATAACAAGGACATAAATTAATCTTATGAACAAGGACTTAAATTAATCTGCAAGAATAATTTTGACAGAAACTTAAAAAAGGAACGTGCAATTCAGTATATTTTAGCAGACTAAAGCAATATGGATGCCGCTCGAACTATGCAGCGAGATATCAATGTTATTCAATTTAGTCTTTGAAAGCTATGCTTGGTGGTTCTGATGTTAAAATTGGGCAATTTCTGTTCAGTTCAGTTTCAGTTTAAATATATTCAAATTCCATGTTTGGAAAATCGAGGTTAACCAAAGAAATTTTATTTTAATGCTGTGCAAAATCATTACATGAAATTTTGCTGGAAAATTTTGAGCTTTATTTTCAATGAAATCTTCGAGGAGGAATTTATGATATTTTTAGTATATCGTCCTATAGTTTGGCCCCCTGATGTCGAATAGATTTCAAGCCATACTGAGGACTGTTTCTTTTGGGTTAAAAATAATTCGCCACGGCTAGACTGCCTAGTTGAGTAGTGATAAATAGATGAATTAAAAGAGGAGAAAAAAATCATGAAAACATATAAAAACACACAAAAAGGTGTCAATATTTTGGTCGATTCATGAACAAAAGTTATTAGGCAAAATTTGAAAATATCAGAAAGTCTTAATAATCTAAGATTTATAAACATGGGAAAAGTATGAAGCGGCAATCGTGACAAAAATTGTAATGTTAGACCATCATAACTTTAGACGTCCGTAATAATTTGACACGTCCGCAATAACTTTACACGTCCGTAATAACCCTACACTTCTGTAATAATTTTGGACGCCCGTACTAACTTGACACGTCTGTAATAACTTGGCACGTTTGTAGTAACTTGGACACGTCCACCATAACTTTACACGTACGTAATAACCCTACACTTTCGTAATAAATTTAGACGTCCGTAATAATTTGACACGTTCGTAATAATTTGACACGTCCGTAATAACCCTACACGCCCGCAATAATTTTGGACGCCCGTAATAACCCTACACTTTCGTAATAAATTTAGACGTCCGTAATAACTTGACACGTCCGCAATAACTTTACACGTCCGTAATAACCCTACACTTCTGTAATAATTTTGGACGCCCGTACTAATTTGACACGTCTGTAATAACTTGACACGTCTGTAGTAACTTGGACACGTCCGCAATAACTTTACACGTCCGTAATAACCCTACACTTCCGTAATAATTTTAGACGTCCGTAATAACTTGACACGTCCGCAATAACTTTGCACGTCGTAATAACCCTACACTTTCGTAATAAATTTAGACGTCTGTAGTAACTTGGACACGTCCGCAATAACTTTAAACGTCCATAATAACCCTACACTTCCGTAATAATTTTAGACGTCCGTAATAACTTGACACGTCAGCAATAACTTTACACGTCCGTAATAACCCTAGACTTCGACTGAGAGAGTTTGTCTAGTTCATTGACTGTCATGTTGTTACCTAATGAGGAAGGACCTGTTTTTATGGACGAAATCATCCCACCTTCCAGAGTCAGACTCAAGCATACCTGAGTAATCCTTTGTTTGTGTAATCCCCTTATTGTTTTTGGCTCTGGCCCTTGCGCGAAACTGTCAATTTCATCCCACCTGCAGTTGGTTTTTGTCTTAATATGGAACATTTCATCGCACCTAAGTGAGATCCAGCAAGCTGAGAGCAGGATCTCACTTGAGTGGAATAAAACGTTTCCCATATAAACACATGATAAAAATTGTATATGTTTGTATAGAAAGGCTGGATCTCATCTCTCAGCTGATGGGCTGGAAGGTGGGATGATTTCGTCCATATAAACAGGCCCTAAGGCGTACGTCCAGGATGAGCAGTACCACCTGATTGGGTAGGAGGCGTTTCCTACTATTTGGGTGTGGGATGATATATTTTTGGGTCTCAATCAACATTTCTCCCCATACTCCGAGATGAACCCGTAACGATCTATTTACCTCTCATTCACTGCCCATACATACCAACACACAATATAAACATAAATACACACACTACATACATACATACATACATACTCTACATACATACATACCCTACATGAATAAATACATACCCTACATACATACTGTACATACCCTTCAGACATACACTATATACTATACACTTCATTTCTCTATGAAATAACCCTGCAAATTACACCCCTGTGATGTCATAAACGGGCAAAATAAATTTTTTTAAATCCAACCAGACACAAATCACACCAAACAAATCATTATTCTCTAATATTGTTAACTACACAACTCTCCAACTCTATTTTCTCTAAAAAGAAACATTAAGACTACCCCTATCACATCA
The DNA here is from genome assembly GCA_036873815.1 of Phacellophora camtschatica. Lineage (NCBI taxonomy): Eukaryota > Metazoa > Cnidaria > Scyphozoa > Semaeostomeae > Ulmaridae > Phacellophora > Phacellophora camtschatica. The sequence continues at coordinate 16,045 of JAYJMH010001367.1, forward strand.
CAAATTGACCGTATGTTGTTCAAATATTCCCTGCTTACTTAATCTTATATCATCTACCATTATTCTGGAACTCTCTCCAACTGTAAGGAAGCTTTAATCCCAGAACATTCTGGTTTCTCTAATTATTGACTGAAAACACCCCTTCTGACGTCACACTATTGTTGCAAATGGCTTGAAATCCCCGACACGGACCCAGACTACCCACCCGGACCACACTCTCTATTTAATTGCATTCAGAAACAATTTTTTTAGCTGTTTCTCTAATGTTCTCTAATTAAGAATGAATTTGTCCTATTTTTGACCCCTGGTGGGTACGGTAGCCCTGAAAAGCACGCCATGTTGTTTCCGCCACATTTTGTGACATTTTTCACACATTTTCTCTAAAAATGAAGCACTTTCTTTGAATTGGCATGGTCTCTCTCTAAAAAATTTGGAAAATGCACCCCTAATTACGCCACAGGTGTGTTTGGTTGTCCCGAAACCCGGCGAAATCGATTTCAATCACATTTCCATTTCAAAATTTAATCCCTTCTCCAAAGTAGAGGCAACTGAATTTTGAAAAAAAATCATTCTCTTTCAACTTGCCCTCCTTACGTAATGAGAACATAAATGGAAATTCCGGCTTGGTAGAAACTTTCGCACCCCCTTCGAAACAAATGTTCCCCAACCTTCGAAGTATAAATTTTTAATGCGATCTGTATTTAAAAAAAGGTGAGCTTATTTGATAAATGTTTTTATTTACATAACATCTGTGAGCTCTCCTAAATAAGAAATTCATCTTTACATATTTTTAAATTCACTTCAACTTGTTGATTAATTAAGTGAAAGCTGTATTTTCGTTACTCTAAAGATACATTGCTAACTGTGAGCTTCTGCAAACATGGTAAAGCTGCAGTTATCCCACAATCCATTTTCTGACAGTCTAAAATCGAGAACGGCCTAACACACAGCCACACACAGCCACTCTTAAGTTGATCGGTCTGATCGAATCTTTTCTTGTGGAAGAAGCAAATGTTTACTCCGGTTTTAAAAGATGTAATCAAAATCAGTAAGAGGGAAAGGACGTCCACGTTGGCTAGAACAGCAAAAATTTGTTTATTTTAGTGAAAGAATCCCAAGTGTTTGGAACGCAAGAAAAATAGAGCTTTCTGCTCCAGGTGGTCGCCAAATTACAAATGACGAATTCATGTTTTTCTTTCTGAATAAAATACGTGGCAAGGGAAATTTGGAGATGCTAACCCACCAACAGCAAGCTCAAAACCTGTATTTAATTGACCACACATATAGCACTCGACACGTCAAAGTGGTGCTTCCAGCACGGCGTTTACGCAACGCTATATTCATGAAGTCAAGTTTGCCTTCATTCGAATTCGAATTTCGAATTCAACAGACAGCCGGGATGAATTTCCGAACGAGAGTCAACATTGAAAATAATTTTACTCCCAGATTTTTCCCAGAAGTCTCCCAGATTATTTTTCTTGTTCCAAAAGTCATTTTAGTTATTCTGAAACATTGCTGCGTCATTTGATCTATTCTGAAACATCGCTTAAAAATTTCCATAAAAACAGAATTCGAAAAATAGCAGGCAATCGTGCCCGCTTTTCTGTCAACAGTTGTGTTATTGTTTCGCTCTCGCTGTCCTCATGCTTGATAAAATCAAAAAGAGGTTTTTTTTGTTTTTTGCATAACCTAGCGCCAGTACGAGGCTTGAGGATGAGCCATAAATATGAATTAATCCTCGTTGCTAAGTTACATAATTATTGAAACGAAATGCGTGGAAGGTCTTTACCTAGCCTAATATCAGGCTCTCCAAATATTCCAACCAAATATTCCAATATAAAAAATATTCAAAAAGAAGTGGGAAATAGGGAGAAAGAAGAGACTGAGGACTTAATTTATAAAAACGTTATTTCTCGTTGCCAATATTTTTCCTCAGTGCAAGCTGCTTGCATGACTTTGTTCATATCTACCATGAATCGTTTACGCTCTCCAGTTAATCTGGGTCATTCTGGTGTAATTCTCCTGTGAATGTATCCAAATTGTTCTGCAAACTATTTAATTTTTTAGCCATTGTCAGACTTCATGGTCATTGGTATTCCAGGTGTCCTAAAAATCTTTTCGAACTTTGGTATCACATACTTCTCATTAGCGGATGGTACAATTTCAATTGCTGGATGTAGGGAAAATTCATCCATCCACATTAAGTTATACTTATTATTCTCTCCTATGGGACACTTGAAATTTACAGATACTGATTTCCTTAGATTAGCTAGCAAGTTTTGCATTTTGAGTAATTATAGCTTTTTCTCATTGACTGTAGCTTGGCATGCAATGCAGGACTTTGTCTAATTTTCAACAAATCTGTCTATGCCAGGTAAACAAATTTTTTTCATATTAGACCCTTCGTCTTCGCTATTTCTAAATGTCATTCACGTGTTATGTTTACAGCCTTCTCTCTAAGAACTTTTGGCATTACAATTCTGGTTCCTTTCATGCAAATGCTATCTTCTACAGAGAGATCTTGACATCTGACTTATGATTGAGCATACTTAGCAAAGTCTGGATCCACTCCTGACCTGTCCATGTCCATTTGACATCTTCTTTTTGAGTTGCCTAAGAGGCTCTGTTAGTGTGGAGTTATTTGGAATAAAGCGTGATCGATAGTTGGTCATCCCTGGAAAGTTTCTTACTTCCTGTGTATTCTCTGTTTTCAACTTTTTCTGACTTAGAGCAATTCCATCCTGAGGAAAGGAGTAACCAAAGAAATCAAGGTTTCTCTTATTAAATACATATTTGTTTAAATTGGCTCTGAACATTGTCAACATTTTTGAGGGCTGCATCATGGCTTGCTTAATCTTTCCAGAGATTCGAATGTCATCGCTTATGTTCAGTGTTCCTGGTATGCCATAAAGGGATTTTTGTACTTCATTTTGGGCTCTCTTAAAATTTTTATCTTAGGGGCCCTTGATAAACTGTCTTAAATTATCTGGGTTATGATTTTTTAATTATCTGGGTTATGATGTTATGATCTCTTAAAACTGGCAAGTTATTGATTGATTCCTCACGCATGTATGGAATGTTTATGTGGAATCTTGCTTTGTCAATCGAAAGGTGCAAAGTAACCAATGAGTTTCTCGAATGCTAATTCGCAGTTCTTGGGTTCTCCCGTCTTTGAGAGTGTTTTGAATATTCTGTGAACTCCTTCACCTGCAAAATTAAAAGCATTACTCGCTTCCTCGTGTCATCTTTGAAATTTAACGCAAGCAAAGAGTTCTAAAATTTTTCCGTGTATTCTTGCCATCGCAAATTCAATCCATGTTGATTCCCTTCCACTTCAAAGGCAGATAAAGCAGAAAAAGCAGGAAACGCATGTGCCATTGTTACACAAAAGATTTGTTATAGCGTCATTGTAACCGAGTCGCCAGATTTTGCGTCTTTGTACCCGAATTGTAAGACTAGCTTGAAACGCGCCTAGTAGAAAGCCATCTTGATTACTCTAAAATTCTTTCTATGTATATCATCATAAAATATTAAAATCTACAAAGAAAGGACAACAGTTAAACTAGAATAGAGAAACATGAAAAAAATGTGACATTCGTAGCGAGAAAAAACACAAGGTCATCGAGTTTCTACTATGAACTACGCTTACAATAATTTAATATAACGATAATATTTAGTCTAACAACAAAAAATCGTACACTACAAAAATTAAGGTGTACCAGGTGCGTCAAAGAAATATCTCTCAGACTCACCTGGTAGGGTGCGCTGCGGTTTGATGATTGTATTTCTAGCTTAATTGTTGTGTTGATTTGATAAAGGAAATGGTCGCTTCCAGAATTATTCTGTTCACAATGACATTTACGTTTGGGCAACCAAATAGTAGTAATTCGCAAATATTCTTAAATATTCTTAAATTTGTGTTCATTTAAGGCAATAAAATTCAAACGAAGCTTAGTCAGAAGTATAATATCTGCTACATCGTTTGTATTATAAGCAGACTTGCAAACAGGCCTTATGATTCCCAGCAAATTACGCTTGAACTCAGCAATTAATGTAGAATTTCTACTATCAAGAGTGAGCGAGAACCGGACAGTTCTACCTATGTTTTGTTCATGCAGATGGGGACTTTTGAGATTGTACATGATTTGACGCTCGGGTGGAATTTATGCATACATATACTCAGTCCTTAACCAGAAAAATGGCACAAGCGTCATACCATCTCCACTGATAGAGAGTTTTCCAACCCATTTCCTCATACAGCCTTTGCCTATTTGCACCTCTCCGTGCACCGGTCACCGCCAAATATTGAGTTTGTTCTAACTTACGCGTGAAACTTTGGGGCATCTCAGGGTCATGTCGGTCTGAGAGCAGAAGGTTTGGAATGCTACCAAACCTACCGTTTTTAGAATGTACGAATAGAATGCAACGTAGAACTCTACCAAACCTGCCGTCTTTAGAATTGTCAAAAAGAATGCACCACGAGCAGAAGATTTGGAACATTACCAAAACTACCGTTTCAGAATGTAGTGCAAAAATAATGCGAAACCTACCGAAAATAGAATGGTGCAAAAGGAAGGCGCCCTAATTATATATTTTTACTTGACAATTTGGATAATTTAGTCAAATAAGAATCTATTTAAGTAAATTGTAAGCAAGGCCTACTTAATTTTGTTTCAGCTCTCCAGCAATATTTCAAAAGAAAATACCTTACTTCGCTTTTACATGTTCGCGATTCTTACTTCGCTTTTACATGCTCTGATTACTCATACGATAAAAAGAGTCATAATTCTATGAAAAATAAATTTCCGCATTCATAAAGGATTCAAATTTCAAAAAAACCGTTACTTTGAAAAAGTTTAAGTTTAAAACATTCAATGAAAGCTAAGTACAATATTCCTTCTCTAGTTGCTAATTGTGTTGCTCTTGCATCACGCTACTATCATTAGCATAGCCCAGATGCATCAATATAGACCCTGAAACAGTTAGAAATGGCTTTTTGAAATTTTAGTTCAGGATTTTTTAATTTTAAAACTTGATCATAACGTCAGTTTTAACATTTAAAATGATTGCACATTTTTTTCGTTGTAAAGTGAATAGATTTTACATTAGTATCATTGACTTCTGTTTACCTACCTTGATTTTACGAATGCAGATCTGCCATGTGAAAAAATTGTTGAAGGGTAAATTCTCTCCTCTGCTTATTTCGCTCATTTGTTTTTGTGTACAGTGTGTAGTTGTTGTCCTTGTTATTCTTCTTGTATATTTAGAGATGAAGTTTAAGTGTCGTTTATGTTGCGGGCTCGAGGATCAAGTTTTTCGCTACTTTCTATGGCACACAGAATATTGTATATATGTTACAATTATTTTTCAATATTGATAAAAAAACTAATACCCTGTTTGATTGACGTTGTATAAATTAGCACGAGAGAATTTTGTAAAATAATGGATTTCACACATTTTGGTGCATTCTATTAAATAAAAGCGAATACAGTTGTTATGATTTTTTAGGTCGCATTGAGAGCGCTTAAGTAAAATGTATTTTTCTCCAAATATCGTTAAAAGTTTGGTCTTTACGGAAAAATTTGGCCTTCTCACAACTTAACCATTTTCTGCCTACGTTTAAGATTCATCTTTAGAATGATTAACTCAATGTTTCTACATCAGCCACAGTCAAAACATGCTTTTCAGATCTTGTTGGAATAGGTTGAAGACAATCCATGCTGAAATGAATGTTATTTCCATCCCGCTCTCTAGCTAAGGCTGCACCATTTGTTGCCTGTTCAGGTTCAATTTGATACGCTCTACCTTTTCGAAAACATTTCAAAAACATCATTTTGCAACTCCGAAAGGAAAAATATAATACAGAGTCTAAAGTGGGATTTGATACAAGAGGTATGATTGAAAGATAATATATTTCTATTGTCTTCCAATTATATAACTTTCGTATCGAATATGGCATGGTACACAATACAAATATACCTGCAACAAGGACGGCGTAGATCAAAATTTCTCTATTTTGATTTTGCAAGGGTAATGCTGTTGTGTTTTTTCGCTTCCAAGTAAAATAACAAACGATGATGTAGCTGATAAACAGAACAACGGCATCAAAACACCACAGCATAAAAATAATCATGTTGCTGAATGTTAGTTCTGCAAATACTGCCAGTGTTGACGAGATGATCCATATCAGTATTAGGCTGCCAAAGCATTTTCTCCTTGAAAAATACACTCGAAACTTTATAGGAAAAGACACCGCAAGAAATCTTTGCAAGGCAATAAATGAGGCATGGGTCATTGAAGACATAAACGATAGTATAATTCCAATGATAAAAACGTGCTGCAACAAGCTTCTTAATTCCTGTGTAACACTCACCATATCATACGCAGCCAGATGTATTATGATAAAATACGAAAAAAAGAGCGATGCGCTTAATAAATCGGAAATCGACAAGCTTAGCAATGTCATTTGAAAGGGTATCTTTGTTTTTTTGGCTCGAATCATCAAAATTATTTGAATTAAATTGAATATGACTCCAAAGAAGCTGATAATTTCAACCAATATATATAATATCTCGCGGCTACTCAATGCAAGTGCCATATTAATATTTATATATCTCACTGTTTGATTGTATTGTGATTATTTTCTCGGCGGACAATGCGATGCTCTCTCGGTGGACAATGATTGTAAGATAGCTTGAATGAGTTGTACAACAACCAACTTATCTCCTTGGGATTTTCTCTATCTATGGAAAAAATAAAGCACAAATATAACTTTGCAAAACTTTGTAACTCAAGCAACTAACTAAATAAAATTTGAAAAAGTATAATTTTTAAATTTACAACGAAAGTAGCTGCCATTTGAAATTTTTTTTGTCGTTCTGTTATTACATTGGCAGAAACGTTTGTTCTCATAAAGGAGCCAGATCCTTGCCGATGAGTTGCAACAGTCTTGGGATCGTGGTGTAGTCAGTGTTGATAATATAATAGAAACACTTACTTGCAAATTCAATCCATACACAACTGCCCCATTATTCCGATTTCCAAATATCGTTTCTGTCAGAGTTGAACCTTCCCTACTTAACTGCTAAGAATTTTCCGACCCAAGTAATTTTTAATAGCAACACTTGTCCTTGACAGTGTTGATTAATATTGTATACACGTTGTTAAATTTACACCAGCAATGTATGCCAAAATTTAAATCTTCCAAAGAATATTGGCGCATAAATATCAACCAAGAACATCTATTTCAAATCCTTTCGATTAGTATGTTTTTTTGTTGAAAAATGTATTACTTGCAAAGTTTTTCTGTTGAAAAGTTTTGTGATAAAATGTGACGGGTATTACCTGTTGTGGGAAAATGTTGACGAGTATTACCCGTTGTGGGAAAATGTTGACGAATATTACCTCTTGTGGGAAAATGTTGACGAGTATTACCTGTTGTTTGAAATGTTGACGAGTTTTGTGTTCCTTTTCTTCAATTCAACATTTCTTTTGCACCTGTGTTGTCATTACCTGTGCACCTTTTGCAGTTGTGTTGTCATAGTTATGTGATACTACTAATTGCAAAGTACCAGTTGCCCAAAATATTTCCACACGTTTGCTTTCATATGCTATTAAGGAACTTTTTGTTTTGATGATTTTGTATTTGATTGACGTTGACGGAATAGATAAGAACTTAAAATCTTATAACTTGTTTTCCAAAATCTACTCAGTAATCCCTGAGCTATGCTTAAGTAGTCTGCTTGCAGAGTTTTTGCTTACCGAGGAGGAGGGACTCTCTCCTTCCCAGTAACCAAAAGTCCGCACGTAGTCTATGCCTGAGGAAACCAATTTTTATGCTCTTCTCAAAGCCATGATGTTTTTTTTTTTTTCAGGGGATTTCCGTAAATCCTCGAATTACCCTCCCCCCTGAGTAAGCCCTCCTCAAATAAGCTCCTCCCTAGAGCCTATGATTTTATATAAACCCCTTGAATAAGTCCCCCAATTTTTATTGCATTAAAGCATGTTATTCTAAATTTTAGTAAAGACATTTTGTATTTATATATGCATTTTGGTACTTTCTCTGCGTATCTACCTAGCTGGTTTTAATAGCCCCCCTTCTCGCATAAGCCGCCTAAAAGTCGTAAATTAAATAGAAACCAGGGGTTTTAATTCGAGGATTTACGGTACAGCAGCAAAAATCCTCTATTTTCTGTTAGATTTTGGTAGATTTTGTCAATCAAGGTAGATTTTGTTAAACAAGATATAAAACTATGAATTGAATCTTCTTATATCAAATTCAAATTACTTGATAGAATTATTTTTACATTGCGTTTTTACATTATTTTAAAATATGATTAAAAAAGGTGAAAACACTAACGAATCTACAAAAGAAATGTCTGAAACAGCTGTTTTGTTTCTTTTCAGCTTTGCACAACGTCAATTCAATGTGAAAATTGCAATACAGGATTCCGAGTCACTTGAAATAACCACTTTTTGTTTAAAGATCAAATTAGTTACTGCATTTGTTGGATTAGTTTTGATTAATAATGTTATGTTCACTACTCACCTTATGCTCTGTTGGTTCAAGACTATTTTGCAAATCAGTGATCATCGGTATCAGAAAGCAATTTTTTGTTTTGACGTAAAGCATGCAACTTTAACAAGCAAATTAAAATATTGCTTTTCCTGTTATCTTCCTTACAACTTTAAAACAAACATAAAAGTCAAATTTGTTGTTATTTCAATGATAATAATACTTAGCAGGTGTATTCGCGGGAGGTCTAAATTTTATAAATGTGATTTCTGGTTGTAATATTCATGCCTTTCGTGAGCTGAGAATTCTACTATATATTGTATTGGCATAAATAAATTACACCTCATTTCCACTTGTAGTACATGCCGGATTTCTATCGTTGTGTCTTTTGATTTCATATTGGGTAGGGTTGTTAAATCAGTTACACCATGACGCCAATGCAATCCGGTGTAAAAATGTTCCCTAACCTTCTTAAAAATCAAAGCCCTCTAGAAACGACATGAAAATCAAAACGCAGCGATTGAGCACATGATTGGGAATCGTTGCGTCGAAGTGTAATCGATTAATTCCGATATATATCGCTTGGAAACATCGTTTTGAAACTTTGTTTGTGTTATTTTCTGTGTATATACGATTAGCCCAGGGTGTAAATGGAGCGCCATAGTGTATGTAACTAGAACAATCGAAAAGAAAGTCATGACTCTCCGCGTGTGTAGCAGACGTAATAAAATCCGCAATGACACGAAAATGTAGAAGCAACGACTGACTACGTTTGTCTTTGTTGTTTTGACATAATTTAATAAAGATAACATGCGTTTCCGTCTTACTGATTATTTTCATTTATTCCTTAATTTATTAAAAACTTACAATCAAACACAGATAATTTCAGAGCTATTGCTAATTACTAAGACCTACAACAGAATAGTACTCAATCGCGGCATGCTTATCCTAGATCCTCTGCTAACGACATTTCAGATTGGACTTCGCAAGAAGCGCACAACAGAGGATGGATGGAGGAGTCAAGGAATGGAATCTGTCTGCTGTGATAACTTTCATAGACTTCAAAAAAGCATAAAAGCATTTCATACCATATATCGAGGGAAGCTAATTGACACACTCCAAGCCTATTCTGTACAAGAGAAGTTGTCAAAGGCAATTGTGGCCAGGTATTCCAGGTTGAATGTCTAATTTAGTGTGGTCTTGTCCCCTTACAGTGGTCTATAAAATCCGAAAGTGGTCTAAGCAATGAAACAAATTATTAATTGGTGACCAATTTAAACACCTTGGCTCGTATTTTAATCCATCCACTAAATAACACACTCTTTTAGCAATTAATTTTCTATTGTCATTTTGGTCGACTTTTGACCATTGGAAAATTTTTTTACAAGTTGAGTCTTTTGAAATGACATTTTTAGTTGAGTCTTTTTTCAGCATGATGCTGAGTTGGCTGAAGAAATCAGAAGAATATGAAGTAAACAATTCTATACTGGTAGCAAACGGGAGTCAGAAATTGGAAATGAAACAATTAGAGACGACGAGCAGGAGGAAGAGGACAAGAGAAGAAAGAGGAGATAAGCACTAGTGCAGTCGGTGAAGGATCAGAAAACACTCTCAAAAGAACACGTGAACAAATAAACCTCTATTCGTGCTTGGAAAATACAGGAAAGAAAGAATAGAGGAAAGTAAGATGCAAAGAGTGTCTTCAAAATACATAAATTGTGCAATCTCACAAAAAAGCAAACAGAAACTACTATTTTCTAAAACAATGGTCATTTAAGACAATTGGTAAAATTAACCTTTGTTCTATATTGTTCTGAAAGCCATAATCCCCAATCTGAAACAGCTTCCGAAGGCGCTGAGTATCAATGACAATTGATAGGCCTGCTGACAGGGTGAAGATTCACAACAATCATCTCAATGCAAATGCTGTGCACCAGGACGGTAGAGATTCTTCGTACTTTCTTGGTATTTGAGAGTCGGAACACAAATGAGCAAAATAGTACCTTTCAGCAAAAATGGAAGTTTGGGATCATTATCCTGGGAAAATCTTTTGGATGAAAGATCCTTCTTTTTACAGATGGATGAAACTTCTTTTTACAGATGGATAAACCATCTGAGCACTCTGTGATAAACAAAAAGAAGCTTAAATTAAGATCTCTCTTTGATCAAAATCTGATGCCTTGCCTACAGAAACAATCTTGCAAGTAAAATCTCTTTTCAAAAGGTCTAGCCAAAAGCTACATACTCTCTCAAAAATTTCTAACTTTCTTGATAATGAGAAGTTAAAACAAATAATAAAATTCAGCTACTGCTCTCTTGTATCGACGTTTTGCCACAGAACAACACAATTAATTATATTCACACGAGAATTGCAGATAACTTCCAAAAATATCAGATCAGACTTCGATTTTGATACGATGAACATAAACATTTCTGTTTGTTGATAATGTTCTTTAGCTGGCCTGCTTTGAAGGTGCGAAATCAATTCTTCACAGTGACGAATTACATTGTCCTATTCAAAGTGAATCTTTCGCTGTAAGGAATTCTTTTTTGTGATTAGGAGTCATTGTTAGTGTTCGTTAAATGTTTCGGATCTTTATTGGAAAATTAAAATAATATTTAATATGTTCATATTAAATGCAAAATTAAATCTTTTTATACTCTTCTTGTTAATCTTATATCTTCCAAATGCACACAACAAACAACACTTCTGAACATGAATACAGTTGATTCAAAAAATACCAAATTTAAGTCATCGATATGTCATGTATATGTGATGTGGTATCTTTACAATGAAAGACAACTAACGTAAGGTTGGTAATATCTTAAATTGAAATATTGACTATTTTAAATTCCTTAATTTTATTGTTTATCTTGCTACTAGTTTTACGGAATGAATGAATGAATGAATGAATGAATGAATGAATGAGCCACGTAGCACAACAACATGTATTGTCATCAAGATTAATTTTTTATATTACTGCTACTTTAACTAATTAAATTAATATTTAGTTATATATTTATGTCAAATTCAATATGTGGTACATAATAATAAGTGACCGATCATTCAATATGGTGAGGGGGAAGGAGGAATAAGTTTGCCTTTGAAATTTTTAGAAGCCTATGAAGGGATTTGCCTAAATATTTAGCTTCAAAAAGAAGATTGCTTGAAAATAACTGCAACTACCTAGGATGGTATTTAACTTATTTTACAGATATTATAGAGTCTTGAAAATAGTCAAATTTATCTTCCCCACCCTTCAATATATTTAATGACCGGTTCCTAAATAATAATTATTATTATTGTCAGTTTGGGTTTTATTCTGCAAAATGTATAACAGCTATTTCAATAATGAATAACTTGTTTACAAATAAATTGTTGTCATCTTGCTTTATTTTCTGTAAGATTTATCTTAAACGTGGCTTTCTTGGTGTAAAATACTTTCTACATCATTGGGATTTTTTTATTTCACTTTTTACTGCTCCGAAGTTTATTTGTTAACTGTAACTTCAAAATGTCTTCCCATTAAAAAATGCTTGCCTTCCTCAGTTTCTTCATTTAAATGACTTTCACTTTTTGTAACATTTATCTCAATTATCGTTTTCTCGATTGTGGCTTTCTTAATTTGGCTTTCTTAATCAGAGTTTTTCATCGGGTTCTTGCTGCTTATCATGCACATAGACGCTTATCATTCTCAACACCATCAGTAACTTGCTCAAACTTTATGGAATGTTAAACCTTGAATGAGGCGACCTCCTTTAAATTATATACTATGGCCATAACGAACTGCCATTTGCCTCGAATAAAAATATCACCAAACGACACTAAACTATATTTGTCCCTCGAAGCGCTTTTTGATAATTAGACTACTCCAATTCCCTCCCGCATCTAGACTCTTTTTCATATAATTTAAATAAGTGTAATAGTTATATTCTGTATGTTAACGTATTGTTTTTATTGTTAAACTTCTTATGCACAAATCAATTTTTTACGCCCCATCGTGGAAGGCGGGCAGCCCAGAGATTACATCAAAATCCCGAATAGCCGTATGTAGAGGGATCAAATTACTAGTAAAAGGCAGTGCTGCAATTTTTCGACATGCTCTTTGCGGTATCGTTAATGTAACTTGTATTTCTATCGTTAAGGTTTAGAACGCATACATCAATAAAGAGCTATAGGAATTTTCTACATCTTTAGAATTATTTTATCATATTTCGTACTGCTATGAACCTTTTTCCCTTGATACAATTTTTAAATTTCTTCATATCATAAAATGTTCACTTTCTTTCTCTGCAGAATTCCCACTTTTCCAAGATTTATCTCAAGCGTGAATTTCCTGATGAGAAAAACGTCTTCAAATAATGGAATAATTTATTTCATTTTATACTGTTGTAAAGTAGACTATAACTTTAAAATATTTTTTATTCGCAAAATATTCTTCCACTGCTTGATATTTAATTTTTGTAATATCTCTTTCAATCGTGCTTTTCTTGGTGCGAAGAGCTTTCTATATTCTTTGACATCGTTTGTTCCTAATCCATACTGATATAAATCCCTTTCGTATACTGTAACTTTGAAATTTCTTTCAATAATAAAATATTCATTCTCTTCATCTGCAATATTTCTATTTTGTGTAAAATTTCTCTCTAGGGTAGTTTCTTGATGCGAGGAATTTTTGCATCTTTGGCATCATTTGTTGTTACTTCATACTATTATAAAACCCTTTGGTATACTCTAACTTTGAAATTTCTTTCGAATAAAATTTTTTTCACTTTCTTCATCTTCATGAATTAATTTTTGTTTAAAATTCTCTCCAGCGTAATTTCTTAATGCGAAGAAGTTTCTACACCTTTGGCTTTATTTGTTGTTTTGCTTTATTTCTATGTTTTGTAAAATTTCTCTCAAAC
>JAYJMH010001378.1:1568-29437 GCA_036873815.1 Phacellophora camtschatica
ATTAGACAAGTAACCTTCACAGCAGTCAGGAAAGATAACAACAAACCTGTGCTATTGAATGGAGCTGAAAATGTCAAGTTCACCGTGATTGACGACAAGAATGCCATCCAATTGGTAATTGCAACAGATGTCAGTACTCCGAGGTACATTGTTGTTGATTTCACCAATAATGCCGTTGTTCCGATCGTGGTATCCTGGAAAGAGAATGGAGAAACAAAGACCAAAGAAGTAAGAGCTGGAGAAATAGTTCGCCAACAACTGACTTTCTTAGATGGGGACTCTATTAGACAAGTAACCTTCACAGCAGTCAGGAAAGATAACAACAAACCTGTGCTACTGAATGGAGCTGAAAATGTCAGGTTCACCGTTAGTGACTACAAGAATGCCATTCAGTCGGCAATTGCAACAGATGCCAATACTCCGAGGTACATTGTTGTTGATTTCACAAATAATGCCGCTGTTCCGATCGTGGTATCGTGGAAAGAGAATGGAGAAGCAAAAACCAAAGAAGTAAGAGCTGGAGAGACAGTACGCCAACAACTGACTTTCTTAGATGGGGATTCTAGTAGACAAGTAACCTTCACAGCAGTGAGGAAAAATATCAACAAACCTGTGCTATTGAATGGAGCCGAAAATGTAAAATTTACAGTCGCTAAGGACATGAAACCTCGTTTTGTTATCGCCACCATTCTATCTTTGTTTCTGAATTTTAAAATCATAAACAATTGCTCGGGTCCCGTATCTATCATTTTCGCCCATGGTGGAACTGAAAGATTGGTATCTGTCCCTTATGCGGCAACCGTGCAAGATCAATTTATTTATTACGATGGTAACTCCAATAGGCAATATATAGTTGTTGGCAAGAGACAAGATTTGAAGGATGAGCCTGTGAATCTTAACAATTCAGATGCCGTCCCTCTAAAAGTTTCTTCTGATAATGCTGTACAAACCATCGTCGCAACGGACCGCCGTCGATATATCTCCGTCGATTTTGCCAATAACGCTTTCAGTACAATTTTGATTTCTTGGAAAGAAAAATCTGTAGACAAATCTATAGTTGTTGAACCGTCTGTGTCAGTGCAGAAGAAATTTGAGTTTGCAAGTGTTGACGTCAGTTATAAGATAAAATTCACTGGCCTACTTAAAGACTTTAACGAACCTGTTTATCTTAACCATAATTTTTCAGTAACCGTTACTCCAACTGTAAACAAAGAACTTATCGAGGTTATTGTCACCGACATCCCAAAAAGCATTGTTGTCGATTTCATAAACAAAGCAACGTATCCAGTTGTTTTTTCTTGGATTGAGAACCGAAATTCAAGAATGGTTCAAGTTGTAACAAATGCAAAGGTAAGAAAGAATATAATTTTGGATGGCGCTGTCGCTTACACACCGATAACATTTACCGCATTAGACACGATTTTTGGCTTCCCTGTTTACGTGAATAACGCCGAAAGTATAAAATACTTCGCGTCCTACGGCAACGAAGTAAGGAGTATAGCTGCCACTGACCAAGTCTTAGTGATTCCTTGGTTTAACAAGGAGTGGAAAAGCATTGCCGATGTAGATGTTCGTCGTTACGTTGTTGTTAATTTGGTAAACAGAGCCACTGAAAGCGTGAGATTTTTGTTATCTCATGCTGAAAAGGAACGAAGCATCGAAGTTGGTCCATCGCTAAACCGAAGAGCTGCTTTGGTATTCCAGGGTGACACTTCATTGAATCCCGTTTACTTCAGTGGGAAAAGGGTTGAATTAGGTTTTGCAGTGAAAGTAAACGAGGCAGATCAGGTAATGGTGTTGCCAAATCTAGAAAAGCGCGTCACAGATATTATTGCAACCGACGAAAGATTCGTGATCTCGTGGCTGGAGAAAGGACAATTGGCTGCTTCTTCTAAATTCATAAGATATATTGTTATCGATTTTATCAATGAGGCTACTGGGCCCGTTCTGATCACGTCTACTCGCAACGAACATCAAGGTAACATTAGCTTGATGTCTGGCGAGACGAAGAAATTAATGCTTGTTTTGAAAGTTGTGAATGAAAAACCAAAACCTGTATCGTTTAAAGGTAGAAGATCTGATAAGGACTACGCCATAACACTTAATTACTTGACCAAACTTTCATTTGTTCCAAGAGAACACAAAGTCACTGAAACCGTTCGCGTCAGAGATCCTTTAAGATACGTGGAAGTCGATTTTGTCAATAGTGCTACTGGCACAGTACAGTTCTCGTGGGACTTAAAAGGCTCCCGAGAGACGCTAGAGGTACTCTCTGGGGAATCGAAATACAAGAAGTTTGTTTTTGACGCCAGTTCTGTTCACCAATCCATGGTATTTTCGGCAGTGAGGCAAGATTCTGGAAGCCCTGTAAAACTCAACAATGGGGACATTGCAAAATTTACACCAGTGTTCCAAAGTAGTCCTGAGTTGCTTATTGCAACTGATGCACCAAAGTACATAATTGTTGATTTAGTAAACAAGGCAGCTGGACCAGTTACTTTTTCGTGGGTGGAGAAAGAAACTGTGCGAACTCTAGAAGTTCTTGTTGGTTCCACCGTGCAAAAAATATTTATTGTCTATGAAGAGAGCTTTGAAAAACCTGTTTCTTTTGCTGCGAAGAGAAGTGATATTAATTTTCCAATAACAGTTAATGGTGATCAGTCTGCAAAAGTTATCCCAACATTTGAAAAAACGCCCGTTATGATCATTGCTAGAGACCCGAGACTGATTATACCATGGTTTGATAAAGACTGGAAGAGTCTTGCTGACATTGGCATCCGTTATTACCTTGATGTTGACATAATAAACAAAGCGTCTGGGCCTATCCTTGTCAAAGTAGCACGGCTTGGCGTTCCGAAATTAATTGAGGTCGGTAAGAGAAAAACACACAAACTTTCCTTCATATTCCAGGGCAAGAATGCTAGAGAATCCATGACTTTCAATGCGAAGGGACAAGATACTAAAGACATTATGCAAGTTAATGGTGCTACCAGTATCCAATTAGAACCGCAATTGGTGCGAGTTGCAGAGAAAATAGTTATCACTGATGCATCTAAGTACATTATTGTTGACATTACTAACAAAGCTTATGGAGACGTAGTGATTTTATGGAAGGAAGGGAACATTGTTCAGTCTTTAGAACTTAGCCCTGGGCACCAAGAAAGAAAAGAAATCGCGTTTTCCGGTGCTAATGGAGAGAATCTGGTGGTATTTTCTGCCTCGAGAAAGGACACAAAATCTCTTGCCCTTTTGAACGATGCTACTAATGTTCAGTTCACGCCTTCGTATGAAAAGACTGTGAATTCTATAATCGTTACATTTAAAGTAACGTATAGTTTTATTAGTTTCAGAAATGACGGTCATGGTACAGCTGTTCTTTACTGGTTAGAAAATGGCAGCCAACTGACTTTAGAGATTGAACCTGGCGAATCGGTAAAAAGACAAATCACTGTTACGAACGTAAATGCACTTGACGTTATTTCATTTGTTGCAAAGCAAAAGGACACTGAAAATCCAATGACTCTGAACGGAAAGGAAATTTTCAGTTTTCTCCCATCACTTTTAAAGAAATCTCAGCTGGTGATATTGGATGATTCCCCAATGTACCTCAATGTTCTTTTTAACAATCAAGCCCCTGGAGCTGTAGTTATAAATTGGCTAGAAGGATTGGTACCTAGACAAAGAGTTGTTGGTGCAGGACAGTCGGTCTCTTTGTCATTGGTGTTTCCAGCTCTTTCAAAATTTTCCTTGAAGCATATCGTTTTTACATCAAAGCTCGTCAACTTACCTGGAGCATCGTTCATTAATTCCGCTAAGTCAATCAGTCTCATGCCGTCTTTCAAAAAGTCTGAACCAGCAAAGGTGGTTCTCGTTTCATCTCCTCGTGTTACCATCAAATTCATAAATGCTGCTACCGCTGGTGCTTCGGTGAAGTGGACTGAGCGAGGTGCTATGAAGGAGGTTTTTGTGCCGGCCGGTAAAACTGTTTCCAAACTTGTATTCTTTGATAATTTCGAAGAATTTTTGGAGTTAAGTGGATCAATGGAAGTTGCTAGTAAAGATTATTTTGCTCTTCTAAATAACAAACAGTTTCTACGAATACAAGAAGATGTGAACAAGTTGCGGCGGGATGTTGTCATTTCGAAAGGTTTGTTAATTGGCTTTTGTATTTGCTTTTAACCCTTACACCCCCGGAAAGAGTCAAATGGTCATCATCATCATCATTCTTATGAGTTCAGCTTTTGAATTAGTTGGTTTATATGTGCTACCCTATGGTGAAAGGCATACATATGATTTGCCTGTTTAGTATAAATAGATCTGGAAATGAAAAAGTTAAGCCGGATTTCCAGCAGGTGGAGATTTCCGCGCGGAATATATTTTAAGAAATATATTTTGTCTGGTCGGTTCAAAATCACAGCAAGCTATCCCCAGATACATGACAAATATTATTTGTTCTCTAAATACACCTTTTAGAGTAACGTCTTTAGAACGAAATGCACAATTGATATTCGTCATGTATCTAGAGATGATTTGTATATTTTCGTCTTATCTTCACCGTGATCCAATAGCTATCTTTTCGAAATTCTCAATATTATGTTTTGAGTCAAAACTTTTGACATATGACAACATGATTACAATTCTGTTTCTGTTTATTCTTATTTCGTCGTCACTGTGAAGAACCGGGGGATTTTTGTAAAACAAATGATTGTGGTCTGAAACAAGACAATGCGATTTGTCACCGTAGGACTGTAAGAAATAGATTTCAACACCTTCAACTCAGTCAAGTAAATCCTAATAAACGAAATCATAAAGTTTTGCTGTCTTTGTTTATTTTGGTTTTATTGGGTGCATTCAAAGATGTGAAATCTAATGTTTTAATTCGCAAATCGTATTGTCGTGTTTAGCAACGTGCTAATTAATTCCTTTGGGTTTCAGGACGAATCAAATACTTCTTTGGTGTTCACGTAAAGAACGAAATGAATTCCAAAGCTACGATTTCTTACCGATGGAAAGATAACTTTTATTTCCTGAATGTTACGGGCAACGCAAGCAAAAAATATTTGATTGAAATTAGTAATGACAATTTCGTGACGTTAACGTCTCGAAGGACTTACGATCGTCGAAGTGCGTTCTCTAACAACAAAATATATCTCAACTTTTTGCCTACAACCACGAAGTTTTACAATCAAGTCGTTATCACAGATGGTATTTATTCTTATTTTACTTGAGAGATTTATTCATTTACCGGGCGTTCAAAAAAGATGGTAATGCGTTTGAAATTAGGGTGGTATATATTTAGAATGATTTCAAGTGCGAGCACAAGGTTGGAAAATGCACTCCAATAGGTATATTAGATTTAGCAAAAGATATAGCTTTTTTTGTAAACCTTGCATTCTATTTTTGCAATGTCAAAGATTCTTCGTAGATTAGGCCTTCTTGATGTCGCTATAACTTTCTTATTCTTCTCCGTGTCATCAACTTTTTTTCCAAAAGTTGACGAATAATAGTTAATTTCACTTTGCAAATTTGAAAAGCACAACGTTCTGGTGTCCCAGGAGAACAATATTCTTAACAAGTTTATTCTTTAAATTTCAATTCAATTGCTCTCCATGTTATATTCGTACTTGAACTCATTCTGGATCTAAATCTCCCTGATACCTGATGAAAATATGCTGTCTTAAGACAATTAATGGCACACAAGTAGCAATATTGAATAGTTAACTTACTATTTGACACCTTACTTTTCAAAATTGATGCCTTGGGCACTGATATTTTCAATCATAGCGAAACTAAAGCCTTTAGCTAAAAAGTTTATAATTTGTCGCGTGATCAACGAATCAACTTGTAAAATTACAAACAAAATAAAACGCAAAATTCTTCTTTTGTAACAACAATAATTTATTTGCTTTTAGTTTTTCAATTTTGCATGTTTTGAATTATTGTTTTGTTTTTAAATTGTTTCTGTTACTTGTTTTTAATTTTATTCCTTTATTAAATTCTATAAAATACGTTTTGAGCAATAACTTAAGCGTTATTTTCTGAGCAATATTTGAAACTCATTTTTATTTACAGAAAAAATATATAGTTTGCAACTGACAGTGATAAACAACTTACATCAAGACACTTCTCTTAAATGGAAGCAAAACGGAGTCAATGGCAAAATTAACGTACCCAAGCAAGGCATAGTTATCAAGAACATCATATATAAAGGGATGAGAAAACCGTTCGATTTCAGAGCTATTGTCAAAGGAACAATGACAAAAGTAAACGTGAATGGCATGCTTAGCATTATCTACACTCAGAAAGATATCCCCAAACAGGCTCTTAAACTTGTTATAGATTCAGGTAAATTTCTTGTCAGTTCTAATAAATATTTACTACTCTGGAGCCCCGAATATTAGTTCTCCTACTAGTAAGTTTTGGTAATTTTTCTAACCCCTCTTCCTTATATTAGGACCAAATATTCATATGCAAAGATTCATATGCAGACAAAAGGCTTAGTTAGAAGAGAAACGCCACTTCATGGGGTTGCTATTAGAGATTTTCTTTAACATGCAGCTGGAAAGTGTTCTGTTCTCAATAATAATTGAAAATTAAACTCTAAAAAAGTAAATTATGTGAAAAATATTAATTTTTTGATTGCTGTATTTCCTGGTGATAAAATGGGCAATTGCGATTCAAAAAACGTTAAAAGATTTGTTAGTGTTTCGAAAGTTCTTTGCTCCTCCTGCTTTCCTATTCCAACAAAATTACCTATAACTACGGAATAGAATGAAGAATCGTAAACATATTAATTTTCACATCTCAATTAACCCTATGTTGATTCAAAACACTATAGAAACTTAAGATCAAGTGCTTTACAAGCAAGGTATACACCAGCAAACCTCGGATGTTTCTCACTCATTCCATATCCAATAGACAAATAAATATTACGTTTCAAGCTGAAAATTTTAAATGGTATTTGTGTATATCCATTTTTAAAAATTACTTTATTTTGTTTAGTAACGTGCTCAAAACTTTAATTCTGCAAAATACGAAAAAGTTAAAAAAAGTAAAAATCTTGCTCTTCAGGTCTACTTAGCAGAGGCGAATTTTGTAACAATGACACACTGTAACAATGAATTTTGTAACAATGACACATATTTTCTTTCAATGACAAGCAGACCAACAGAGGCAAATTTTATAAAAATAATGAAATTAACACACTGGTTTAAAGCGATTCTCTCTCGAGAACAAAGCAAAATTTTCTCAACCGGAAAATTAAAACACCTTCTCCCAACATTGTTTGTTTTAGTTTTTCAGCTGAGAGAGTTTTGCTTTGTTCCAAAAGGATAATCGCTTTCAAACCAGTGTGTTAATTTCATTATTTTTATAAAATTTGCCTCTGTTGTTCTGCTTGTCATTGAAAGAAATTAATTGATAGATTGTGCATTAATATTTAATAGGTTAAAAAACAATAAATAGTTACCTTATTTTTTAGCTTACTATATTGGTTTGAAATTTGCTAACAACTGGTTCAACGACGCAATCATTCGTTGGAAGTCGAAAGGAGAAGAAAAAAGTTTATTTGTTCCTGCTGCAAAAATGGTGAAAAAATTGATAATAATTCCTAATACTTATCAACCCGAGAGGATCATATTTACTGCTCAAGATGCAAAAACCAAAAAGCAACTTCATCTCAATCGCAATAATATTGTGGCCATGATAACAAAGAGGCGGATAACTTATAATTTCGTAAGAATTGATGGTAAGATGCGATTGGAATTAAAATCTATTCCTTTTTTCTTCCGGAGGAGAACTTTGTATTTTAGTCATGTTGCATATCTTATTTTTCATATTTCATTGGTTTGTTTTGTTTCTTTGTTTTTGTTTTGTTTTGATTTTTTGCTTGAGATAATTCACTTCGTCTTCGGTGGCTATTCGCTTTGAAATTTGCGTGTGAATTTGACTAGTGTTACAAAATTTGCCTTTGTTTATTGAATATGCCACATCACAGTTCCTTCTGCTACAACCACGTTCCAAGAACTATTTCATTGACGCAATCTCTCGGGATTCAATCGAATGTTGACATATTGTGATCTATTGGCATGAGATTTCTTCTGCTACTCAAAAAATTTAAGAAACGTTTAAAAACTTAAGAACATCTCAGTACTGGAGCGTTCCTAATATTTGCGAACAAATTGTATGGTTTACATCAATTAAATATTGATTAATTTTGCTCATGTCTCCTAATATTTTTATTTGCAATAACAGGCTACAAAACTGCGATGTTTTACATCTTGTTGGATGTGAAGAATCGAGCGAACCAAGATGCAATTATTTACTGGAAGGAAAAATTAGAGAAAGAGCAGAAAGAATGTCCGAGACTCAAAAGATGCTTGTTTAAGATCATGATGAAAGAATCAAATGATATCATATTTACAGCTAAATCCAAGCAAAAATCGCAAAAGTTTGATATAAATAGGCAATCTTTCTTATCTGTTACGCCACGACGTTATCGAAAAGTCACAGTTGCATTTATTGATGAACCAGGTAAATATATTTCGTTAAAACTTGTCTTGCAAACCTTGTCATTAAACTTATTAATATTGCTCCTCAAGATGGACTTCTGCAGGAGCTAGGAAACGGGTAGAGCGAATACACGTTCTTTATAAAAACAGCTAGCTTCGGTTTAAACCAGGATTTTTTCTTATTTATCAACTGATATTGATAAACGTGCTACCGTCTACTCTGCTGAAAAATCTTTAAAGTGTTTTTCAGGTCCAGTGCTCAATGCCTGAATACTTGACATAAGTAGTTTATGAGATTCCCAAAAAATGTAGGACTGAGAAATGTGTGAGATAAAACTGATGTTCGAATATGGTATCTTGAATTGTGGAATGTCGGAATCTGGAATTTAGGGCAATGGAATATGGTAATATGGAATTTGGATAAGAAAAATTGAGAATGTTGACGTGTGGAATGTTGGAAGGAATGTTAATTCCTGGCCCAGGTTAGTTAAAGCGTAAAGCTTCTAGAAAGTTTTCGGTCATATTGTATTGGTTAGCAAATCATGCACTTATGTATTTAACCAATATTCATGTAACTAAAGTTTATCACTTCATATGCTATTACTAATTATTCAACAAAGTTACGCACACAAAAAAGAATTGTTCATGCACTTAAAGACCACATTATCTTGTTGAAAAAATCCCGCCACTGTTTTCTTGACAGGCGTACAGCAAATATCTTAAAATATACACTAGATATTTCAAAATATAAGGCACATGTTTTTGAAAGATAAATTATCATTTCTCAACCACGACAAAGCAATTCGTTATTTTAAACTGTAGATTTTACTCTTTTAAACGTAGCCAACATATTATTGTTAACAGACCTATTAAGTTTTCCTCTTTCTACTTTCTACTTTGAATTTCCTTTTCGTATTTATTCATGAATTATTTATTTTTACAGATCAAATGACAGAGACTCGATATCTTAACATTGAAGCGTCGAGCATTGAGAACAAGAATTTCATTATCAATTACTCATACAATGCAAAATCTAGCCATTTTTATACAAAACCTTTTGAGAAAAAATCGCATGAAGTTTTTGTTTTGAATCCAATGCCGAAGACAACAGTTACGTTTACTGCCAGTGATGCACGCACCAACGAAGCAATAAAAGTGAACGGCCACGCAAAGTTTACATTCGTGTCTGTTACTTTCAGATCGAGGATTTTTCTCCTTGTAGGAGAGAAAGGTGAGTTGAGTATTTTGCAATCTCGGGCCAGAAATTTAGGGTGGGGCCCGAAGGGCCTCGTCATTTCCATTTCCTAGGGCATAGGGCCTAACATAGTTTGCAGCTACGTTCCCAAACCCCCCCTTTTTTAAGCCCCTACTGATGTTTCTCCGGACCTAAAAGAGTAGGCCAATCCACCTCTGCTAGTGACTAAAAATAGAATTTGTATAGAATGTGTGTCCCGTTCTTGATATTTAGGAGCAGGCTGCCTACAAGGGTAGTGTTTTGTTCCAAATTTCTTCACGGATAAAGTAAAGCAGGGTATTTTGGAATCTTTATGTACCATAAGTCAGGGACGTAATTTATCGCAGTTTAAACTCATTATATTTATATTAAGGTTTGTTTCATTTTTGAAATTCACACTTTGGATTACATAAGAACAAAACTTGGGAAATCTTCAGGCTGATCTCGCCGAGAAAATAAGAACTCTCGAGGCTAAACTCCAAAAATCGACGTTCTTATAAAAAAAGAGTACCATATTATGCTGCAGTGTATTTTAACTTTTGTACTTTTATTCTAGTAAAACCAACGCAAGCGGTAGGAGAAATCTTTAAAGATACTGGTATGAATACATTTTATTTTCAAATATTTGATTAAGATCATAGATCTATCATCTCTACATATATTTTATTTTTGGAAAATTCAGTATTGTGTAGTCCAGTATTGGCTTACTCCAGTATGATCTGAAGGGTTTTAAATTCTCATGCGACGTGGCGTGACCAAGGGATTTGAGGACTGATACGACGCGATACTGGAGTAAGCATGCACATCTACCCAATAACCAATATCTGAAAGGATACGGGGGGTTTGTGTGCACAATACTGCACTATTTATTCTTTCTGACACTAGAAACGGGCTCTGTTGTTTTTCAGAGTGGAATTCAGATTTTCGTTGTGAAAGAAGCCCAAAAAGATAATAGAAGCAGAATCTTGCTACTAGGATGTTCCTTAAAAAATTCCTTGTGCCAACATGACCCTCCCTCCTTGCAAACATGCTCTTATAAATCATTGTCTATCATCTCTCAAAAGCTAAGGCCTAATCCAGACGCCGTGCCAGACGTTATTATACATACCTTAAGTGTATGCAATTTCGGACGGGATTGATTTTCGGTCAGTGCTGTCCGAAATTGTATACCTTTCAGACTTTAATATGGTCTAAAATTTAGTATGACTGGAATTGTATTTGCATTTTATTTTGTGTATTTTTCACAGTATATAATTTCATACAATATACAATTTTGGTCCGCACTGTGTCCGAAAATTAGATGTCCGAAAACTGAATGTCTGAAAATTAATCCCGTCTAAAAATTGAAAGGTAAAATATTTCTTTGCTATTGATAATACTGTTGCTAACATTTTACGAACATGAAAAATATTAATAGTAAGGTTTATTTTAATTTTATTTCTATGTTTCTTTGAATTTTAGACCACGCATGTCAGAAGAGACCTATTGACGTGCTTTTCTTGCTGGACAACTCCGGTACAATGCAACACGCTGTTAGCCTAGCCAGGAATTTTGTGAAAAAGCTAGTCAAAAAGTTTTCTCTGAGTTCCGATGGAGCACGTGCATCACTGATAACAATTGCTGGGCCACGGGACACTTTTCTGGCCATCCGGTTTTCAGACTATTACAACAATACTCTTTTCGAAAATGCTGTAGATTCTTTCAAATATGCCGGAGGGAAAACCAGAATTGACATGGCGTTAAGAATCGCTGCGAATGAAGCTTTCAAAATAAAGAATGGAGGAAGACCGGGCGTATCTAAGTTGATATTTATGATATCTGATGGCAGACAAGAACCGGATGTAGTTAACGGCAGACGAGTGAATTTAATAAGACTTTCTAGGCCTCTGCATAGGATAACCAACAAAATTGTGAGCATTGCCATATTTGGAGAAAGACCGGTGGACATCGGAGGATTGCAAATGATATCCTGGAATCGAGGCAACGTTTATCATCCTGGAAATATCGACATTATTACAACTGATATATTCATAAGACATATTCATCAAAAATATTGTAGGTAGGGAATCATTGTCTGATGTCTTGAAATAGAAACAGGGGCGCCGCTACTGTGAGGGTGCGGGAGTTTCACAAACTTACGAGAACCTAACATCTGAGCTAGTTCAAAGGCCAAACAGTGGAAAACGGCAAAGATAGATCCTTTACTTAGATAAAGCAAAAGCAGAAAAATATGGATATTCTTTAATCCCACCCCCTCCAATCTAAGCATGTTTGCGACGCCCCTGAATAGAAATCTTAGACTCTCCTAAAGGATTTTACTTGTTTTCTGAAAACCGATCACTTAAATTTAACTACAGTAGATTCCCGCTTTCAAGAAATTGCAAATCAATGATCAAGTGATTTGATAAACAATGAGGCTAAAGCCCCTAAAGCCAAATATCAAGTTTTTTAATAGTGGGGGCTACTGTATTCATTCATCATAGTGACTCGAATTCGTAGTGAAAGTTTGAAGCAAGATAACAATTTTCTAATAATGAAACAGATACCGACTGCAGAAGGGCATCATGTTCACATTTATTTATTATAGCTTCATAATATTATATGTATATATATATATATATATATATATGCAATATTATCAAATTTATCACTAATTGTAGATGTTGAAAAATCAAGAAGTTTTGACGATTTTTGTCCAGTTCGAATCCATTGTTACCGGAACGCTTGACACCAAAACAAAATTTTTATTTTTTTGTAAGACGTTGGTATTCTCGTGAAACTGCGATTTGATATTGTAATTGATGAAATTTGAACCGTCTTGAAAAGTGAAATTTTGATATTGTAATTTTTAAAAAATCCGAACCGTCTTGGCAGTTTACCTATTTTTCACGAAGTTGTTTTTGAAGAAATTAGTTATTTTTTTTTATTATATGGGTAACATTCTCTACACAATTCTAAATTTAAAATATTAATTTTAGTTTGCTTTTCTAATATCTTTTTTGTACAGTCAACGTACGTTAATTTAAGTCTTACCTGGATCATGGATTAAAGGAATTGTGATGTCTGTTCTCGTGTATGCGTTTTTCTGGCTATGGGGGGGGGGGTAATTTTCAAAATTTCGATCAGTATTTTCAATTGTTTACTTGCGTATAAGGGGAATGGGCCTCATAAATAGCTGAAAATAACTCCAATAACAATAGATGTACGCTTTCGGTTTACCCCTTCCCTCCTCGCAGTGCGTAGTAATATAATTTATGGATGCTCCCTTTGAACTTCAACGGATGCTGACTGTACTTTTATTTTTATGTATTTTGTATTTTACACATTTTATATTTTCATTCTGTTTTTTATATTTTTATATATATTTTATTCCATAATTTTAGTGAATTTCTCTTCTTGTAAAGAAAATTGTTTATTGACTTTGTCTCTGTCTTTCTCCATTTTTAATGGTTTTGTGACGTGTTTGCACATGTTTATACGAACCAGACCAGCTTTCGGGAAAAGGCAATTTGACGGCGGACAACGACCGAAAATCTTTGGGTTTGCGGTGCAGTTGCTTGTTTAGAAGAGGGCAGTTTTCGTAGAGGGATAAGATTGTTTTGTCTTATATATGTTATGTTTCAAGCAAAGATATTTCGTTTCATGCAATTGTAGATAAAGTGGATGATGCGTAGGAGCGTGGCTGCTTCTCCAGAAGAGGGCACGTGGGGGTATTTTTGTGGAATGTGACCATCAAACCTTAATAGATGTAAATTTGTTTTCTTAGATATTTTGATACTATTTGATGCTTGGAAATTTTTCCTATTACACATTCCGCACAATACCACACTGGATTATATTTTTAATGTGGAATCCTTAATTAAGAGCGCAGAATTATCATGAGAAAACTTGATAAAATTATAAATTTAATAAATCTTGATAAAATAATAAAAATAATGTTAAAAAATATTATATAAAAGAACTAATGTCTAATTATTTGTGTTATTAACTTTTATATTTGGCAAACAATAAATCTAAGCACAATGATCATACATGTAGACGTTGCGGAGATTGTGAAGAAAAGATTTAGCACCTGGGAATGCAAAAAAATTATTAATATATAAATTTTTTTTTAGAAAATTACTATTTTCAAATGTTCCAAAAATACTCAAGAAAATATGAAAAGAGTATTAGAGATTTTGCTCAGTCTATAAAAAACAAAAAATTTAACTGAAATAAATAAACAAAATAAATTATTTGCAGTGTCATGGTTATAACACCAGTGCTACAAGATTTTAACTTTGTAACTGCTCAGAAATAAAGATTTGGGGTTATTATTATTCTTGTACTGCGGGAATTGCAACATCAATTTTATCTTGAGATTACTTGACAAAATTTTTTGTCCTTCTAGAATACTTACAGATTTTTACATCCTTGTTATATTTTTTATTTGTTTATTGATAGCTAAATATAATATCGCAACTAATTCAGTTTTAATAAGTGACTTTGCAAGCAAAAGCAAGTTACTTTAATTTTTGTCAATAATTTTTGTAAACAGCAACAACAACACCACTGTTTTTGAAAGTACAACAACAACAACAGCAGAAGAGAATGATTTTTTTGCAAACCAATCAAAAATCAAATCTAGAAATGAGGCCCACCCCATGCAGAAGTGAGGCAAAAGTTGAAGCAGCAATTAATTTATCTGAAAAGAACGTTTCCACTTGCATTTACTTGTAATGTTATCCTGGATAAATTTTGCTGCGATTTATTTAAAAGAAAAGAAGGTACGGTAAAGTATAAAAATAGTATTCATGATGTCTTCATTCATGTCAACAAACAAACAACAGGCACACACAACCTCGATCAGGAAATAACGTATTGGGGAATTGTAGTCATTTGCTGTTGTTTTTGTTAATAAAAACCCAAAATATGTTCTCTTTGTAAACTATGCTGGCAGCAATACTAATTTTTTACTATCAAATATTTATAATCAAATCATTTTTTACTGATATAAATTTTTCGCCACGGTGTCCTTGTTCAAAACTTGTTTCTCATGTGGTGGCTCTAAATCTTAGATCAGATCAGTAGTGGTAAGAGTCTCTTAAAGAGTAGCCATGTGCCAATTTTGAGGGATATATAAAAGGCTGGCTTGCTCTGCAGACGTTACTTCAAATGCCATGAGGTCACACTCTGCAAATATAATTATATCAGCAGTGTGGTAATTTGTTAAATAGTAAATACTAAAAAAGTTTATTCTTGAAATTTTTTAATTGCCTTTTTAGGGAGTCCAATGATCTCACGCTTCTTGTCTTATGTATGTTCAAGAGCTTTAAATTCTAACTATCTATTCTGGCACTAACTATCTAGACAAAAACCACAAGCTTGTTATTGTAATATATTCTCCGATCTGAGAGCAAGTAAAACCTGTTTGTTTTTGCACCACAGTTCATGTCACATGATAAATCCATTGGGAAGCATTATTCCTCATAAATCCATTGGGAAGCAGTTTTTAAAACAATAGCTTTATTGTTCTACCATTGTATGACCTAAAACATTGTATGGAAAGGGTTCATTACACAGTGCAAAGTTTCCATTCTGGACTATTCCTTTTAAAATTTAATTGCTTTTTATTTCCCAAAACTAAGAGCATGCAATAACATCCATCAGAAAATTTCTCATGGGTATGAATGTTGTGTGAAAACATACCCCTCAGATCAAAATTAAAAACATTGAATAAAAACAATGCAACTTAGTTGCAACAATAGAAACTTTTTAAAAAAAACATTGTTTGCCAGAGAATTTTCCAAAAGAACTTTCTTTTGCTCCTTTTTTTGAATACCCTATTTTTCCTCAAAGGTACAAGTGTCATACTTTTCAGACAGGGCTACCAGGCAGTGTCCTTTATCTTGTCAGTAACTGAGAAGGAAGCAAAGAGTTTAAAAAGGAAACAATAATCAGTAGAATAGTTGGATTGAATATAGTGGAAGGAAGAATGTTGCAAGCAAACTACAGAATTAAGCAATTGTAGCTACAAGAAGGAAAATTCTTTTATTTAGTCTGTTTGGAACACAGGATGTTTGACTTGAAATAATTTGTTATCTTTTTTTTAATTGAAGGGGAGCATCTGAAAGTCACTGCACCACAACATCAGCAATATCAGCAGAACTGCGGCGAAGGGGCCGGATCAAAGAAAAAGGGCCTTTTGTGCTTTGCCAGTTTGTCTGGATTTTGCAGCTTGCAATGGTGAAAAGCTTGTCAGATGTTTGCTTAGATTACCTTTGTAACCACATGGTAGATTTTGAAGAACTTCATTGTCATTTAACTCCACACCAAAAATCATGTATGATAAAGAGACTTGGGATTCATGGAAATTTTTCTGCAAAAATGTTACCAGCTATACAAAAACAATTGTTTTCAAAGACATTATCTGAGGTGATGTTTGACCACTGTGCTCAAATTGATGATGCTGTACTCAAAATTATAGGTGGAAGCTGCAAACGACTCAATGCATTGGTTATTAAAAGCTGCAGTAAAATTACTGGTAGGTATTTGCGAAGTGTGTGATCTGTGTATTCCACAGTGTGGAAAGTGTGGGACTTTTGCTTGAGACCTTCGGTGCACTGGCAGCTTTTTAATTATTACAAGTGTTCAACTTCAATATGTTTAACTTTGTTCAAGTTTTGGTTATTTACAATATCCATTGAAATTCTAGAGACAAAAAAGATTATTTTCTAACAAATACTGGGGCTGTACCATGGTTGGCTGTATTTTCCAACCTTGATGTATACTTTGTCATATTGAAATTAATATTTTTTTATCATACTGAAATTAATATGACAAACAGCCAGCTTGCAAAATGCACCATGTTTTGCTCAGATCTTGTTTGTACCATCATCTTTAAAATCTAGGTGTGCCAGTGTGCATTCCATGATCTTTTCCTGCCACTGATCCTGCCAATGAAGGGTTCTATTGTCATCATTGTTGTTTCATTTTGTTCCATTTGTTGCATTTTGTCAGCATAAATATGATTAACTAATTTTAGATAACATTATTTTACTGATTTGCTTATGTCTTGCAGATAATGGACTGGCAATACTTTTTAATGAACAGAAGGTACTTAAAAGGTTGACATTAAACAACTTGGGTTTGGTCAATGGAAGTTGTTTTTCATGCCTCTTTTGCCCAGGTTTAAAATCAGTGGACTTGAAATCAAGTGATGCATTGGAAGACAATGGTCTTTGTATGCTTGTTAAACAGTGCTCTTCGATTTCATCTTTGGATCTTTTTTCCTGCAAAAAGTTATCTAATATTGGTGTAGAGTGTGTTGCTGGATTTTTATTTGCAAGCCTTGTGAGTATCAATTTTACAGTGTGTTTTGTTTGTATTCATTGAATTTACTTAAAAGGTTAAGCAAAATGCTGACAATGTTGTAAGTATCTTAAGGTTTATGTGGGGAGATTTTTGGAAAATTTTCAACAGTGTCAAATTTGTGATGTTGAGCATTTGTATTTTTTGCAATCATACACTAAACATTTTTTTCCCCGTATGTCCTGTGTAAAAATCAAATTTTTTAGACCATAAACTTCCCCTCCATGATCTTACCTGAGCTTATAAAACTCAGGTAATACTGAAATTTTTTTTAATCATTAAATTGTTACATTTTGCATTGGCTATTAATTGGTTTATGTGTAAAAATCAAATTTCTTAGACCATAAACTTCCCCTTCAAGATCTTACCTGAGCTTACGCTCTGGATGTGTCACATGTAGTCCTGTTATCTTACTCTTACTGCAACATATACCCTAAGTCAACTTATACACTGGAAATTACGGTAAGTAGAATCTTCTCCCTCATCGCTCCAACATTTATCATTTTTAGTATTTTATAGTTTAGGCACTATAATATTTTACGGAAAATATTATTACATTTTTTGTAAAGGGCATTTCTGCTCTTCTCTGCCTAGCCTGTGTGTAGATTTGACTTTGGTTCTGTACAACTAATTATGTTAAATCAAATTTTAAAAAGGAGGACATTTTACTTCAGCTAAACTTTTGTAAGAAACCAGTTAAATCTGCATGCTACCTCTGTTTGATTTTCTGGCATTGCTGAAACATGTTGCTATATATTGGTGACCCAAAAAAAGTTATCCAACATTTGAAAATTCATCACAATTTGAACTTGTTACCAATCAAGCTCATATTTAAGTCCCAGGGGGCAGTACCATCTAACTTGGATAGTGGGTGGGCGTGTCCAAGGAAATCTTGAGCTGACCCAAAAATATAACAGTATGATGCAATTTTGCTGCCTGCAAAATTTTTTGTCAACAGTTCTATGATATTTCTTTTGTATTTTACCCAAAAATATCAGACTTCTAAATTTTTATAGCCAAAATTATATTTGTAAGAACAATTTTCATACGCAATAATATGTTATCGAAATTCCAGACCCAAAAATTTAGGACACGTCCCTCTATCGAAGTCAAGTTGCCCTGTCCCACTGGGTTTTAAGTTAACATGTACAAGAAAGGCCAAATTAATTGTAGTAATGTCAAAAATTTTACAAGCATATTAAAAACTATGTAGTTTTGCCTGTTTGAAAGCGATCTGGCTTTGATTCAACATAAAAAAGTTGTTATGATAAATAAATAAATCACCCTTTGCAAGTTGCCATCACTTCGTGCTGTTAGAAATACCACGCAAAAATATCATTCGCTGCATTAAACACATTAAATTTAAATTACAAAGGTTTCGAAATGTATACCTCAAAATTACGGTTTCCACGTCGAAATCACTTCAACATTCGCCAAAGTCACCAAAATAACGGCAGCTTCTAAAATTAATTTGGTCCTTCTCACGTTAGCAGAAAAACACATTTTTGAAATTCGTATAAAAGTCAAATTTTGATGATTTTTCAAACTTCGGAACTTTTTTTGGGTCACTTAGTACTATTTAATAAGTTTGGGTAACTTTTACAAGATTTAAATAATTTGCAAGGCAATTAGTAAGGAAGCTGCAAATTTTTCAAGTATTTGCTGAATAAAATATTTGATCTTCTTTTTTAACTTCAAACTAAATTAAAGTAAACACAGCTAATCTTTTTTATTTTTCAGGAAATTTTAAATTGCTCATATATCTTTAAAGTATCGGATGAATCTTTAATTTCACTCGCAGACAGATGTTTTAATCTGAGGAGGTATTGTGTATATTTAGTGCCGGGTGACCAATAAAATTGTCTTTGTTTGCGGGCCTGTAGCTTGAAATCCGTGATGCCACAAATCTCAAATTACACTCAAGACAACGTTTGAAGGACAAACCCAGAACTTGGAAAATTTCCAGGCATCTGCAATCACGTTTACCTGTCCAAACTGGAAATAAATGTTTCCTTTATTCATGAGCTAAATCAATTCGAAGAAGCACACTTGGATTAAAACAACATGGGAGTTTGATGAGTGAATCTTTTCAAATTTTTAACTTGCAAGTCACCACCAAAGCATGCAAGTTGTTTTAATGTTAAAACATGGGATGCAAATAAATACTGCTTTTCAAATTGATACAAATTGTCAACTTGTTCGCAGATGACTCAACAATATTCCAAACTCTTTGGAAATTTTACATTTTCAGCCTCACAGATTTCAAGTTACAACCCTTCAAACGGAGATGGTTTTTTGGGTCATCCAATATAATCTTTATGTAATCACGAATTCTAAAGATTTTTGTCTTCCTTACTATTTGATTTTTATTTACTTCAACTGTAAAATTACTTACTTTTATTTACTTCTCCAAGTTATCATCAACGACTTTCAGTTGTATTTTACAAATAATTGAATTTTAAAAAGTAACATCTCCAGTTCCGTGTTCCACGTTTATGTTATTGCTAATGTCTTGTTTCATGCAAATAGAATTATTCTCGAATTCGAATTTATTGATTGTTTTCATGTTTCGATTGTTGTCACTTATTTCTAGTTTAAAAGTTCATGGGTGCACTAAGGTCACATCTGTTGGTTTACGAGCAGTAAGTAATTTGTTTGAAAGCAAACTTTTAACTCTTTGCTATCTTAAAGAGTGTTTTTTTCAGATACATATATTTATATTTTTGCTGGAAATAAAAATATAGTACTCCTGCATTTTATTAGACAAGACCAATATATAGCTAGCCTTTTCTGTTGAGAAAACATTTAAACAGACTCTCAGAATTAGTTATTGCTTGTTTTATTTGTTGTTTATTCTTATTCTATTGTCTTTGTCTTAACATGTTCAGTTTATTTACCATGCTTTATACTTTTATAGGTATTCAAAGCATGTCCGTTGGCCGTTATTGATTTATCGTACTGTTATTCACTTCTTTCGGAACCAGACATGCTTTACACAGACAGCTTGCCTGTTAATTTATCTAGTTTGATATTACGTGGGACTCAGGTGTCTTCGATGTTTTTTGAATCACTTATGAAGAGATGCAAAAGTTTACATACATTGAAATTATGTGGCATTCGTTCATTGACTGATGATTTGACATGTGAGGTAAGTAACTTTGCTTTTACCTTCATTTTTATTGTTATTTTCGCTGTTTTTCAAGTGACTTAAATTTGTCTGTAATGTTTTGAACTATAAAAGTTTGCCACTCTGATCTCAAATATTTCTTCATGCGTAAAGTAACTATACAAAATGTCAATTAACTAATAATGTGTTTTCAATTAATATCTTAATTTTTTGTGTGAAACGCGGTTTTATGTTTCATTAAGATTGCCAAAACAAAGCCAACCTCTTCTGGTTTTGATGAAACCTTAAATTTTGGCATTATTGGGCATAACTCAGCAGTTATCGAGTTGATTTTCCCAACTGAGGTATCAAACTTTAAGCTAAAGACCTATTTTATATTTCGGTAGCTTCATTTTGCCACATCATACCATTTTTTTCAACAGCACAATTACACTAAAATTTATTAACTCAAAATTTTCATTGCCCTTTGGAAGCAAAAAAATAAAGACTATTTTATCAATCAAAAGCATAAATATTCACATTAAAGCTCCTCCACAATAGCTTTACAGACGTGTAACCTTTTTCTGGGACACCCAGTATAATAATTTTGTTTTTGAAATTGAAGTGTTAGAAGCAAATTTTTGAGTAGAACAAAGTATATCCTTGATCATTTATGAAAATTCCTTACTGATTTATGTATATCTATCCTTGCTGAATTATGAAAATTCCAAAACCACAAATTGAGCCCTATTGTTTACGAATGTTTTCTGTTGTTTTCCTATGGTTCTTCTGAGAAACTGAGCCTGGAAGTTTTTCATCAGTGGTTTCTTAAATGCGGAGAACCTTACTGTATCAAACTTTAAAGTTGGAAGTTTTTTCATAAAATGCAATCAGACACAGAAATATTGAAGGTAAATTTTTTCCGCAATAGCTTTGAAAACGTGTAGCCTTTATTATTATGATACTTAAATATTACTAGCATTTTATTATTATTATTATTATTATTATTATTATTGTTATTATAGTCATGTTAGTATACTTCTATTATCATTTAAGATTTTTTATTTTCAACAGATGCTTGAGGAAGTTGGTGCTGGATTAGAAATACTAGACTTAAGTTGGTGCTCTGCGCTGACAGATGTGACAATTAATTGTATCATCAATAATTGTCCAAACATTGTAAAACTTGCTCTGAAATACTGTGATGGGATCACTGGAAAACCGTTAAAGGAACTTGGAAATTCCAATATGCGTAAACAAGCCAAATGCATAACAAAACTAGCTCTTCAAGCATGCAGACAGGTAAGAGTAGAATACGTAATGGTAGATCATTTGGTATTGTCGATGCCAAATGTTTTTTATGTCAATAGGAGCGGATCCAGGCTTTCACACAGAACGCACAGTTATGTTTTCAAAACTTATGTGTTTCATTTTGTGTAGTTAAGATTGTCAATATTTGATTACCATCTTGTTTTTCACATAGTACAACTTGCAAGTCTCTTTCTTTGCTGGCAGACACATTTTGTTTAAAATTTATTATATATTATTCTAAATTATTAGAACAGGCAACACAAATATCTTAATCAGATAGTCATCAACGAAAGTTAACATTGTAAGCTTGATTTTGCTTAATCGCAGTACATCGTAGTTCTCTGGCACATGAATAATTTATCGAGACCTGACAATGTATTTATGTCACCATAAGCTCTGTGTTGTGTTGCAAGATCACATAGTGTATCTTGTGGTTGAATCATATCATTTTTATTTGGTATAAAGCGTTATCAATATGAGTTTCTCTGAGTTTTGCATCATGAGAGTAACATTAATTAAGGTTTATTTCAATACCCTTTTTTGATTTTTTACAGTTCGACACCGATATTCTATTTGACATCCTTCCACACTTAAGCAATTTAGAATACATTGGGCTTTCTGGGCAACGTTCATTTTCAGACGAGCATATGTTTTCCATTGCAAAGGACTGTCCCAAATTACGAAACTTGAATATCAAGGGCTGTGTTCAGGTATAGTCAATTCAATTTTATTTAAAGAGTGCAATTGTATAAAAGTACAATGTGGTTATATAAAAAAACGTACATTCTACACGATCGAAGAAAACTATGCCAATTGAACTGATATTTAACAGTAATATGACAGCATAAATTCATAAAGATAATTGTCTGTTAAATAAAGCTGATAGATATGAAGTTTGAACTTGAAAGTAGAAATTTTATTTGATTCAGTTGGCGTTTTTAATTACATTCAAAAAACTTGTTAGTCACTGGCAATCATTAGCTATTCAAATTTAATCACAAAAGTTTTTATGTTGGACATATCTCTTATGTGGACGGAAGTTTATTCTATAAGCCAGCTCCTTTTCGACCCCCATTATCCATTAATTTTTTTCCTACCCGATGTTTGTTGAGTTTACTTAGCAAACTTTGTTGTTTTTTTTTGCAAAGCCTTTTCCATATAAAGATTGATATATCTGTTGTCCCTAGAAAGGCTACATGTTTCCAAGGCTGCTGTGGAGTTTTGATATTTTTGCACCTACCTGAGTGTTATAGACGAGGCTTCAACTTGAAGTTTGGTGCCGTGTTTTTGGAAAAATGCACTACATAATCGCTGAGTTGCGCCAAGTGTAAATATTTACAAAACCAGTTGTTTTAATAATGATCGTGGTGCCAAAATCATGTCACCATTGCAGATGAATTTTAAGTCTTACTCTTGATCAGCATGTTTGGTTACCTTTTTATCAATTTCAGATTTTGCAAATGTCGAGGGAAAACAGATTGTCTAATCTACGAAATGTTGTTAATTACAGAGATTTGAAGCAAAAATTGAACAAGCAATCAGACTCCATCGCCGCCAAATTGTTCACTTCATCTTTTTGGCGTCAATAATCTGAACCGCCAAAATTCTCACCACCTGATAAAAAATATCTCTATTGTTTATTTTTCTATATATATACAAACAACCTCTTTTATTTCATTTAGCTTGAAAATGATGTTAAGATGACATCGAAACGTCCCTCCTTATTATCAGTAATATTTATAATCAAATGTTACAAACATAACATTCTTATTCTAAACATATATTTCTATTATAAATAAATAAAAATTTCTAGAGAAGATAAAAAGCACTTCCAAATCCAATAAAATATTAATTAAATCAAGGCAGAAAATGCCAATATTCACCTTCAAATACCAGATTTGCACAAAACCCAGAGCCCTCAAATTAAAACAACCTTGTACCTAACCAACACATTGGAGAATACTTATGTTGTGTGCATTTAAATTTAAAAATGCAAATTATTATTTGCAGGTATTGTTAAATTGTTTTTTAAGTAATTCTTTTTTTTATTCAAATCTTAGAATAAAGATCACAACTTCTTATTCAACTTTTCTGGATGTTGCCTAGGCCATTTTTGATGGAACTCTCGTTTCAAGACATGTTAAAATTTAAGTTTTTCAGAAAAATCTGAGAAATTTTTGCAATGATTTAGCTGAGTAAGGTAGCAATAAGTTAACAGCTGTTAAGCACAGCTGTCTTTATAATATTAAATACAATAGTAAGCTAATATATTTACCAGTAGATTTATCGAACATGTTATCTCTTTTTTTTGGAGACCCTGTATCATGAAAAAAAAATGTTTTGTTGATCAGATTTAATATATTTTGAGTACAAACCTTCTTTACTGAAAAAGATATGCCAATTAGTTTATTGGATGTTTTTCTTCAAATAAACCCATGAAGCAGTTACTTTAACATAAGCAGATAATTAGGAATGATAGTTAAGTTAATTGTAACAGAAAAAAACTAATATAATTGTAACAGAAAACGACTAATAAATCTGGTTGCCTTTGGAATGATTGTGAAAGAATTAGAGAAGAAAAAGTCCTTTGGGGTTACAGTGCAAAAGAAAAATTTGATGAAACAATTTTTAAAAAATTGAAAAAAGGCAATCTTTTGGAAACTGAAGTGTAAAGGAAAAAAACTAATAAATCTGGTTGCCTTTGGAATGATTGCGAAAGAATTAAAAAGAAACAGTCCTTTGAAAAGTACAGTGCAAAAGAAAAAATGTTGAAAAAGGCAATCCTTTGAGAACTAAAGTGTAAAAAAAGAAAAAACTGACAAATCTCGGTTGCTAAGGAATGATTTTGGAAAAGTTGAAGATCACCAATCTTTTGTGAACTAAATTGTAAAGAAAAGCTGATAGATCTCCTTGGAAAAGGTATGATTGTGAAAGAGTTGAAAAAGGCAATCTTTTGAGAACTAAAGTGTAAAAAAAAAAACTTTTAAATGTTGTTGGCTAAAGAATGATTGTGAAATAGTTCAATAGGGAAATCCTTGAGGAGCTAAACTATAAAAGAAAAAACTGATAAATGTGATTGGATAAATGCTTGTGATGTTTCATATCATTTGGTGAATTATTTATGTTATTCAGCAAATTGATATTTAAGTCTCCTAAGAAATATACTTCCTTTCTATCAAAATTGTTTGTCTTTGAGATGGCTGAAGTGAGCTTATAAAAAAAACCGGAAACCAATGTATCTGGGGGTTCGTAAAAAATACCAACAAGAATGGGCTTTATGTTATAAATGTACCCATAAATTAGGATCAGAGTCTGACATTAGGATCAGAGTTGTTTAGTTTTCCAGTTGATGGATCATTAAGAGGGCTAGGGGTAGCATCAATCTTCAATTGATGGATCATTAAGAGGGCTAGGGGTAGCATCAATCTAGAGGGCTAGGGGTAGCATCAATCTTGCTAGCTAATTCCTCACCAATTGTACAGAAGAAACTATTCATTGTGTTTGAAATGTCTTTTTTGTTAACAATTGCATTGCCAGAATCCTTAATACAATCAATGTTGGAAGATTTTGATCTTTTGTTTAGAAGTTCATTGATTGTTTTCCAAGATTCCTTCATGTTCCCTTTACATTCAGAAATTTTTGTAGAAAAATAATGCTTTTTAAGCTGGATATTAAGAGAGTTGATCCTATTTCGAGCATGTCTATATGAATCCATGAGTATTGGTGACTTACTTTTAAGAGCAGCTTTTTTCAGTCTATCTCTAGTCATCATCAGGCCTTTAAGGTCTTTGTCAGTCCAGGCACAATATTTTTCAGAAACGCGCATTTCCCTTAGAGGAGCATGTTTTTCTATGATTAAAGAGAACAAGGTTGACCAATCATTGACAAGTGTATTTATATCATCAGTCTGTTGGAACATATGCTCCCGACATATGTCAGAGACATCAGACAGGAATTCATCCTCTTTGAAGTTTCTCATGCTCCGAGTTTTTATCCGTTTATGGTCTTTTTCAACTGCCCCATTGAATTTTTGAATGCAGTAGACCATAAAATGATCACTAAGAGAAACCCCATGAACCCCTGCCTTAACAATGTCCCTGGCACACGTCGTGGCAATGATTGTTGCAGTTTCAAGAGTGACCCTTGATGGTTCCTCAATAAGCTGTTTAAAACTGAACAACTCATAGATATTTGCCATGCGTTTAGCATTGTTATCTATGAGCTGATCATATTGTCTCTTTGTGAAATCACAATTTGTGTCACCAAGGAGGATCATTTCCTTCTCTTCCCTATCCAGGTAGGCAATGACCAACAGGGTCACTAGGTGGTCGGTACCATGAGATAACAAGAAATGGCTTACTTTTAGGTGGTTCAATTTCAATGCAGATGAGTTCAAGCCCGTCATCTGGAATGTCATCTCGGGATTTGAAATTGACTAAATCCCAGATATGAATGGAAATTCCCCCCACCATGGCATGTTCTATCAAGACGCATTTGCTGGTACCCAGAAATTTTAGTCAATTCTTTAGGAATAGAACTGTCCAACTTAGTGCCCATCTTGCATAGCCTGCGTGCAGACTCAATACTTCCAGAAAAAGTTTGATGCTACCCGTAGTCTACATCCAACATCGTCGTTTTCCCTAGAGGGGGAGTACCATCTAACTTGGATAGGGGGGCGTGTTCAAGGAAATCTTGAGCTGACCGAAAAATATAACGAAAGGAAAACGCATACACAAAACAATAATAGTTTGGCGCCTAATATTATGCAATATTGCTGCCCACAAAATCTTTTTACTAACATGTATATGTTATTTCTTAATATTTTACCCAAAAATACAAAATTATAATTTTTGATGAACAATTTTTTAGACCCAAAAATATATTTATGGAATCGAAATCCCAGAACCAAAAATATGGGACACGCCTCCCCATCCATGTCAGGTGGTACTGCCCCCCTGGGTCGTTTGCAAGAAACAAACTGCAAGGGACGCGTGTCGACAACAAAATGTAGCTTAAAAAACATTCTTCATTTCATGTTTTGTCTCAATTTGTTTTAACAAACTGAACTAGCAAAATTGTTACAAATATGTAATAATTTATTAACATAAGGAACAAGCTTAGGTCTTTTATCCAGGTGTTTAAAAAATGGTTGTTACGTTTTCATTTAACCTCTTATTTCTGTATTCTGTATCTTCAATGATAAAAATAGCTAGAGCGTTCATAATTTGATCATTAGTATATATTTGTCATTATTTTCAAAAATTGTTGGCTTGTAGACATCGATCCCACTCTGGCAAGGGTAAATGGCTTGATTAATTTATGACTTAATGACGTCACTGGCTTTTAAGATATTGAAACTAGTTCCAGTGTCCTTACCTCACAATCCTTCACGCAAGATGGCCGCCACGAGAAGGTTGACCAAGGTAATTCACGTTTTTTCTCTGGACGTTTTAGTTCAATTTTTATAAATTTTTCTGTATTTAGTCTATGTTCTATAGTCATTGGGTTTAATCACAAAAAGCAAGCTATTTTATGTGGAAGGATCGTTTTCTGAATGGAAAAAGAAAAGTGTACCAAAAATAACGAAATTATATGGGAGGGAAGATAAGAAGGAGAGGCACGCAGGCCGCAGAGAAGGAAGTTAAACGTAAGGGTTAATCTGGAAAGTCGTAGGGTAGGAGTGGAGGGGAATCGAAATATGTGAGTATGGATGTTCAAGTATGCATGGTTTGATTTTGCTTGAAATAATATTTTTAAAATAATAAATTTCACATAAATTAATCAATCCATTTTGATTTATGCCTTATCCTGCATCATCTTCTGTCAACATTTTATTTGTGTGTGTGCTTGTGTGTGTATTTGTGTCGTATCCTGCCTTTAATTTGACAATTGAAAATGGTAAACTTGCAGTTACAATTTACATGGAACAGATTTAAATGTGGGAAACAACAAGAAAATGCACAATTTCAGAACATTTTAAAGTGTTTAAACTCGAACCACGTTCCATCATACAGGCGCAGATTCATATTCAAGATGAGAATCAGTTTCAACTCAGAATCACATTCATCCACATATAAAAATGTCAATTTCTGTCGTTTTCTCAAAATCTGTTTGCTCCAATCGAATGTAGATACTATCTGTTGAATTAAATTCACCTTTTTAGCTATCTATTTTTTAATTCTATAATATTAAATATGAACATGAAGAAAAACGCACATAAAAAGTTTTAAAGATGGATTCCCTGTGACAGAATTGTACAGACTTATATTCGCTTTTTACTACTATATTCTGCTAAACATTTACCTTTCGTGCATTAAACTGAATGATTCTTCAAGAACCTATCAGATCAACATTTATA
>JAYJMH010001389.1:0-29429 GCA_036873815.1 Phacellophora camtschatica
TTTTCTGATTGGTTTCTGCAAAATTTTGTTGTACTCTTTGACATACTAACAAATGATTGACACCTCTTTGGCATACTAACAAATGATTGACACCTCTTTGACATAATAACAAATGATCGTAATCTTCATGTAAAAGTAGGATCAGAACTGAGAGAAACTTTCACTAAATAGGAATAATGCAAGAGGATTGCCTCATTGCCGTACTGTTCATTCTTTACCCGGCACACGCTATAACATACAGACAGAACCAAATTGAAAGAGAAATTTCTTATGCCATTTGTGGATCTCAAGCTCCGAACTCTCCTCCTTACCTGATAACAGCTATGCAAAAGATCCCCTACCCGCACCTTCACCAAACAACAGAAATTTCACAATAACACCAAAATACGCAGATGACATAACTTTCATATGAACGGACATTAACAAGATAGAAAAAATCAAACAAACAATTCCCGATCAACTGAAAACTTTTAGCCTTCATATCAACGTCACAAAGACTGAACAATACACTATTCCTGATCCCACTAACACTAACCCTAAGCAAAGCTGGGAAA
This sequence comes from Phacellophora camtschatica, assembly GCA_036873815.1. Classification (NCBI taxonomy): domain Eukaryota; kingdom Metazoa; phylum Cnidaria; class Scyphozoa; order Semaeostomeae; family Ulmaridae; genus Phacellophora; species Phacellophora camtschatica. Next base: position 555 of record JAYJMH010001389.1, read on the forward strand.
AGTGCAAACTTCTCGGTACAATCTTAGATACACAGGAGAGCATCAAAAGAAGAACAGACCCTGACAATCGAAGCGACGATACAACATAGATACATACACAAATCAAGGAACTTGAGCATCAAGACAAAAATATTGCATGCCAACATATTCATTCAACCAATTTTTCTATATCATTTCGAAATCTGGACCGTCACCAAAACCATAGAAAAAAAGCTATTGACGCGTTCTAAAAGAAGCTTTTTAGGCAAGTCATCAACAAAGCCTACCCAAAGAAATTACTAACCAACAAACTAAAAACGCTTACCAACTTCCAACCCTGAAATGTGAGAATCTGACTACTGCTCGAGCGGTCATAGCGGCACCCTGGATCCGCCCCTGGACTGCGCCACACCTTCCTTGCACCACATCTTACTGCCAATCCTTGCGCCACATCTTACTCCAATCCTTGCGCCACATCTTACTGCCAATCCTAGCGCCACATCTTACTGCCAATCCTTGTGCCACATCTTACTCCAATCTTTGCACCACATCTTACTCCAATCCTTGCGCCACATCTTACTCCAATCCTTGCGCCACATCTTACTCCAATCTTTGCGAAACATCTTCAAATACTTCATCTAAGAATAATACTCTCTGGTAAAATTTGATGTTGGTATACAAGTAGTCAAGTAGCTAGGTAGAGCTCATGCCTTCGCAATTATCGTTCCCTGTCTTACTATGCCCACTCCTTCATTAATGATGTATTTTCTATGCTCAAAGATGCTGGTCGAATCAGAATAGCAAGATCTATTTCAGACTCATAACCTTGAAAGATTGCAAAAGATTGAATGAAGATTGCAAAAGATTGAAGGAAGATTGACAAAGACTGAATGAAAATTGCAAAAGATTGAAGAAAGATTGCAAGAGATTGAATGAAGATTGCAAAAGATTGAACGAAGATTGCAAAAGATTGAATCAAGATTGAAAAGATTAAAGGAAGATTGCAAAAGATTGAAGGAAGATTACAAGAGATTGAATGGAGATTGCAAATGATGGAATGAAGATTGCAAAAGATTGAAGAAGATTGCAAGAGATTGAATGGAGATTGCAAATGATGGAATGAAGATTGCAAAAAGTTGAATCAAGATTGCAAATGATTGAATAAAGATTGACTGAAGATTGACTGAAGACTGCAAAAGATTAAAGGAAGATTGCGTAATATTGACTGAAGACTGCAAAAGATTGAATGAAGATTGCAAAAGATTGAATCAAGATTGCAAAAGATTGACTGAAGACTGCTAAAGATTGAATGAAGATTGCAAAAGATTGAATCAAGATTGCAAAAGATTTAATGAAGATTGCAAAAGATTTAATGAAGATTGCAAAGGATTGAATCAAGATTGCAAAAGATTTAATGAAGATTGCAAAAGATTTAATAAAGATTGCAAAGGATTGATTCAAGATTGCAAAAGATTTAATGAAGATTGCAAAAGATTTAATGAAGATTGCAAAGGATTGAATAGCTCTCAGAAGTAATACTTCGTTTTGTTTATGATCCAAATATCAATGCCAGCATTTAATGAACTTGGCTAACTTTTTGTTGTTTTGCTTACTTTTTACAGATATTTTCTACATTTACTGTTTGTTTTCTACATTTACTGTTTGTTTCATAAGATGCTGATTCAAAATCTTGAGAAGTTTGAAACAGTTTGTAATGAAATTTGCTAACATTCAACTTTAGAAAAAGGGAAAGCTCCTGACTTTCGATAATGCAAATAAAGTTTCCTAGGGCAGCTTCTTCTCCTCTGTTACCTTGGTTACCAAAGCCTACATCTCTGAATACCCGTACTTGTTAACTTAAATAGTTAAATTAAATAAGATATCTACACAATTAATTTTTGTGATACTTATTCTTATTTTTCATTAAAATGAATGTCGGCTTCTCATTTGAAAGACTTATTATACCCATAATAAGCTCCAGAAGGCACAATTTTTTGTGATACGCGAATACGGGTTACGTCGTCGGCTTATCTTTTGAAAGAATTTGTTTTTTTAAGAACGAAACATTCTCATACAATATAAAGCTCCAGAAGGCAGAATTGTTTATGATACGGGGATATACCGTCGGCTTTTCTTTTCTCGTTCTTAGGTTGTTTAAGCCTTCAATGGAAAATGCCGACGGTGTACCATCTGGCTCTGTATCACGAAACACCGTGAGTTTCAGAAAAAAGCAAGGGTATTCTGAGATTTAGCAGAAAGACGCCGTCTGGTTACTTGATGATTCTTAATGAAAAATATCTCAGTACCCAAGGAAATATAGTTAAAACAAATCATACTTCCATTATATTAATTGTATTAACCCTATGTTACGTTGGGGGGGGGGGCTTTTATAGCCCCCTTTTGATTTTCTGAACTGTACTTTCTTGAAAATAGACAAGGACTAAAACCTTTTGACGTTTTCTAAAACTTAATTGTTCAAAATCTTTCTGAAATTTTTTCTCCAAAATTTCACTATCACGTGACCACGCAATGCTATATTTGGAAGTCAGTCACGAATGAATTTAGTTTTACGGCTCTAAATAAGCACACATTGAACAGACGAAATTAATGTTGGTATGCTTCAATTTTGATATATAACACAGACCTGTCCGGACCCCGTGTTAGTCGACTCTTATTAAGGCGACTCCAAAAAATAAAGTATTTTGCGAGAATGAAAATGAGAAGGTGAGAGCTGTCTTTTCGTTGTTGAACTATACTCATGTCAATAATGCCAGTTATATTGTGATGCTCTTAGGGTACATGAGAAAACTCAAACCGGTTTGAGATTTCACCCCGATCTGAGTCAACTCGGGGTCTGGTCAAGGCCCTTGTAGTTTTTACATAGAAAAGATGATTTGAAACTCAAACCGGTGGGAAACGTAACTCGGAAACCCAAACCGGTGTGAGATTTCAAACCGGTCTGAAAACTATTCAAACCACTATTTAAACGAAAATCATTTTCAGACCGGTGTAAGATTCAATTGCTCAGGGTCAAAGTTCATTTAATCGATACTTTTTTCTTGGCGCCAAAAATGAACATATGAAGACCAAGTTGAGCAAGAAACTTGGAATAAGAAGGAGGTAGGTTATCCCAATTTGATAATATTTTGCACGCATCCTACGAAAAAGAGTTTATAATAAATGTTTCTGTAGAGGTATCCCCCGGGCCTAGCCCATTATTCATGCTGCCAGCAAAATTTTTTACACTGAAAAACTACTTTTTACAAATTTATGTTATCATTATGTGTAGACTAGCCTAGGCCTAGCCAGTTGAAAAGAAATTCTTCTCCACTGACTGTGCATGCCTAACATATTAACATGCCTAATTTTATTCTCTCAACAGTCCTCCTTCGACTCCAAGCCAAATTGTAGTCAGATATGCTAATAAGTTAATAAAACCATCTCAGTGAGTCTTGCTTTATCGACCGTTGGCGCATTATAATCTGGGTAATTAACATTGAGTTGAAAGGCTACAGAAACAGCAACCAGGACAGATTTTAGAATCAAGTTGAGAATGTCTCTCACTGCCTCTTGGCTTGGTGTTATCTTGAAATCAAATTGAACAACAACAACAGCACGGATCTCAGACCGGGGCCAATCCTCATGTGAACGCAAAATCTCAGACCGGTTTGAGTTTCTCATTTAAACGGACTCTTAATCTACTATTTTTAACTAACGGTTTGGCTCGTATTTTTTATTCGCTCGGTGTCAAAATTATTGAAACAATATCTGTTAACATAAACATGTACAATGTAGTTACAAATTATATGTCCTTCTTGCAAATGATACTTTTTGAACTTCAATTTTGGTCGATTCAATGTTATATTTTCATTTATGTTTTCGCAATCTTTTCTATTAGTTTTTGAATACTGGATGACCCCCAAAAAGGGATTCCGTTTGCAAGGTTGTAGCTTAAAATCTGCAAAGCTACAAGTTTCAAATTGTACTCAAAACGACGTCCGAGAGGCAATATCATCCAATCATCTGCAATATCATAAAATTTCCTTTTATTAAATTAGAATCCGTCTGGAAATTAAAATTCGTCAGCTTTCAAGTAAATTTAAAGGAACACTATTCGTTTCGAATACACATTTTGACATCACTGATCACCACTGCTGGTTCCTATATTGGGACCAGTTATTATAGCGAGCATGTTGTTACAATTTCAAATCATGGATTGGAACTAAATGACGTTTCTTTAAGTTAAGTTGAAAGCTCGCAGATTAGGAAAATTTTAATTCAAGGTTTTGACAGGTAAATATAATTGCAGATGACTGGATAATATCCCAAGCTCTAAGTTTGCTTTTTGGACGTCGTTTTTTTGAACAATTTGAGATTTGTAGCCCATTTTTAGTTACACGGATTTCGAGCTACAGCCCTGCAAACAGATTTTTGGGTCACCCGGCATATTTTCTAATAAGTTTTTTTTTATATACATGTCCTTACCGTAATATAACATCGTCAGATTGTAAATCAAAGGTATATATAATGCACAGAGCCCCTAATTTACAATTTACGAGTTAACTTACATAAAAATAACAATAATATCTTTACACAAATATTTCGCTGCCGGTGCATCAGTGAAAAGCTCAAACACCGCATTTGTTTCAGGTTTGTTTTTTAAAACGTGCTCTAGTTAAGAGTCGAACGGAGTTTTGATACCTGTTTTTAAGAACAGGTAGTCAGGGGAAACGGGCAACAAAATCGTTTTCGAAAAATGTCAAACACTTTGTTCAGGGCGAAGCCAGAAGCATGGGCGTAAGTGAAGATTTTTACGCGATGTTGCTTTGAGCAAGAAACGCCGAGTTGGCTTTGAAGAGCTCGAATCGAAAATCGGACACAAACCGTCACTCGTTCAGAATATGCAGCAGCGAACTAGAGAATTTCAGCTCGAGTGTGTTTCCGGTTTTCGCGAAAAAGCGACTCAATCAATCGGGCAAAAACTGCGAGATTCCCCTTGTCCATAGTTGAGCAACTTATGTTAAGTAGACGTCTGGTTTAGATTTTATCAACTACTAGCATTGTCATGTTTGTTTATATTCAATATTTTTGCCGACTTTATTTCAAAGCTGTAGTAATAGCAACAACAAAATTGTCAAAGCAGCAGTAAATTGTCAAAGCTTTCTCATCAACTTAAAATTATAACATCCATCGAGGATTTCCTAACTTTAAGCAGTAAATGTTTGCAAGGAACCCGACGTCGGTTTCACACAAAACACATTAAATATGTATGAGAATAGAAATTTGCATTTTGACAGACAGATGAATACCCTTTTCAGTTCAATTCAATTGCTATAGTCTTTGTTTTAAATTTTGGTAGGACGTTTTTTAACATTTGGTGTTCGTATTATATGCTTAAATGTTGTGTATCTTGTTTTTATTCTGTTTCAAAGGTACCCAAATTGATCGAATTTTCCTGGCCGTGGAGCAAAAAGGCGATGTGTAACGTGGTTTTTCCAGAAATTGAAAGGTATTATGCATGCACATTTTTCTTTAAGGATTCATTTATGTGAAACTTTCGTTAAAGCCCTATATAACGCCAAGAAACTCAACTGAAGTCCGTACCAAAAGAGATGCAAGGAATAACCATTAAATAAATTTTAAACAAAGTTCTGGTACAGCTTATTTGAATTAATTTCCACAGGCTTGATAACTTAGAGTTAAGTTAAGTATTGACTGTTTGGAAGTTGATAAAATGTGCGAAATTACTATGGTTAGAATTTATGCTCAGTTTTTTTAATTTGTCGATTTTCGAACTGGCGGAGGCATGATATTCTACTGTGTTTTGATTATGCAGTTTCTCGACAAGCCAGATAATTTGCACATATAATTTATAAGAACAACTTTTATAAGAAACGCTAGGCGAAGATTTGGTGTCAAGTGTTTTTAGTATCTCAGACATTACTTATGTTTAGTGCAGATAAAGTATGCAGGCGTTGAGATAAAGTATGCAGCACTTGGATTGAAACACACACTAAAGATAATTTTGCGAAGGGTGCAGGGTAGCTTTGCAAGTTTGTAAAAATCAGTCAGGAGGGTACTTCATATATTTTTGGTACGAGTATGTGTCGCCGATATGGATGCGTTTGAAGGCAGTAAAATCACTAAACATGTGTATGATTTTTAAGCAAAATTTAACGGCACACTCCCTTCCGACCATGGGACATTTTACTCCGGGGTCCAGAGATAAAAACAAATCGAAACGAAGCTTGTCCTAAAAAACATGCACAAACATTTTTAACTAAGAAGTGACTAAAAAGAATATCTATGGAATTTTTTCTCGTTCTTTTTCTGGAAGCAATATTTGCAGGGTTTTTTTTCACAAACTCAACTCTTATTTAGATTCGATGAAATTTTGGAACCAATGAAAAGATAAAAATCCAAATGAAGTAACTGTTGAATTTATTTTGAGAAACCAGACTAAATCTTATTTATTTTTCAAAATTTAATTGGAAGATAAGAATTCATTTGACTGTCATCACCACTTTCAATAGAAAGCAATGATGGATCTTGGGATAATGTTTAAGAATCTAACAGGGAAAGAATACGGCACAAGACAGCACTAGAAATATTGGTGGGTTCAATGCTGTAGAGCAGGGGGCTCAGGGGGTGCGGAGACCTCAATTATTGCAAAACTTGAACCCCTGTATGCTGGGTGTTTTATGTCACGAAATATTGTGTTGCGTTAAATATGCCACAAAACAGCACTGGGAATAAAACTGATTCACACATAAGGTAGGCGCTCTTCAACTATGATTAACATTTATAGTTTTGCGTTTTTGTTTTATTTTAGAGTATAAGACAAGCAATCGAATGTCTGCTTCCAAAATAATTTAAATTTACAATTGTTGATTTAATGTCTGAGACAATGCTTGTCAATCAAGTTTATAACAGAATTGTTGCAGGTGAAACTATAATCCGTGAAATTTTGAGCTAATTTGAAGAAGCATCATTTATTTCCTGTCCATGTTTTGACCTCTTTATTGCTTTAAAACGGCAGAGACGAAAACTTGAAAAGATTCACTGATCAAACTCCCAAGTCGTTATAGGAGGAAACAGGTTGCTTTAATTTCAAAACGTGGATTGGAAATAAAAATTGACTCGAAAGAAGACAATTTTAATCTGCAGTTTTAGACAGGTAAACATAATCTCAGATAACTGCATGATTTTCAAAACTCTAAGTTTTGCCCTTCGAACGTTCGTTTTGAGTATAATTAAAAATTTTTAGCCTCGCAGATTTCGATAAAAATCGTCCTTAATGTTGGGTATAGGTTGAAATTTTAACATTAAAGATGGATGGGATGTCACCGAAAAGAGGGGCTAAAAGCTAGATACAGCACTGTCCGAAAGCACTGTCTGAAACAGGAATCATGTCTACACTATATAGAAAGCAAGAGTTTTTCAGAACCTGCGTGTCTTAATTGTTTCCAAGTGAAAACATAAACTTGATTCTCAACTGACATGCTTTTTGAATTAAAGATTTATTATACATGACTTTTAAATTTTTTATAACGTTTTGACAAAAAGTCTAGAAAAAAACATGTCCTTCAGCCAGCTCTTGGCGGGATTCAGCAAAAACTGCTTAATTGGCTAATGGTTGATAATTATGGCCTTTGAAACAGCCTGCTTGTTCATGATGCCTTGGATAATTTTAGCAGCACACAAACTGATCTCTTGGGGCGTCTTTTATAGGCCTTTACAGTTAATAGGCATGAAACTGTTGTCACGAAATAGGTTTTTGACTCAGCACGCAGATGAGAGTTGTAAAAAACTTAAAATGGTGTTTTTTATTTCTCGTTTTACGTATTGCAAAGAAAGTAGATTTTCTTAATCTTTATTTATTGTAAAATGAATAAAATAATAAAATAAATAAAATAAACAAAATACAATGTAATGAATTGGTCGTAGTTTTTATTTCACAAACAAAACGCTTTCACGTTCGAAGCACTCTTACTCGAATTCAGAAAACTAGTTTTATCATGGGCATTAAGAAATTCACGTGAGTTGCTACATGACGAGTACAGGGACACACTCACACATCACGGGTACATGGGCAATGGGAAGAATAAAAACAAATGTTTCTTAATGCCCATGGCTTTATCAGCAGTAGGGTACTGAAGCAATTATTAAAACTGATCAATTCATCTGCACGAATTAAGCTGTTGTACAGGACAAAACGTTCTTAGTGCACCTGGTATATGTCACTAAAGATATATATTATATGGACTGAAAAATTAAAAGAACTACATGATTAAAAGATGAAGAGGATGATAACTTATTCAAACAATGAACAATACACTTTTACTTGAAATTTTTTCTTCTAATATTTTGTGAACATAACTTTGAAAGCATCAGGGTTGTATAATAATTTATTTTTTTTTGCCATTAGATGTGCTGAAAAAGGGAGTTGAAAATAGAGTACAACACTGAACTGTCAGTTTTTGGGAAACGTTTAAAACAAAAGAAACATTGAAGGAAATATAATAAAGGATTTACGTTGGTGCAACGGATTAAAGAAAGGGAAAATTGGATTAGAATCACGCAGGTGAGTTATTTGAAAAATACGAGATGTTTGCAATGGAGTTATCATGGGAATTCAAAGATGTAGATTATCATGCTTTAGCCAGGTAGCCAGTCATGAATCTATTGCAGCCATTTGGGAAGATTATTTGCTTTGCTGGGAAATATCTTCTTATTTACAAAAGAATATTGCCGACGATTTTGGTAAATCAGTTTAAGTTTTGCAAAGAGCTTATAATCCTAGTGTGATTGTGGTATCACAGCGAACTTTTAAAGAGGTTTTGTGGTAAATCTACATTGTGCGAGATTAGTATTATATCATGAGAATGTGTGGAGGGTGTGTCGAGTATGCGTTGAGAATATGTCAAGGATTTGTCGAGGCTATGTCGACAATTTGTTAATGATATCTTGAGGATCGTGTAGATGGTATGTTGATGATATGTTGAAGATATGTTAAGAACATGTAGATGTTATGTTGAGGATATGTTGAGGATATGTCGACGACTCGTTGATGATATGTTGAGGATCTGTTGACAATTTGTTGATGAAGTGTTGAGGACTATGTAGATGTTATGTTGAGGAAATATTGAGGATATGTTGACAACTCGTTGATGATATGTTAAGGATATGTTGACAATTTGTTGATGGAATGTTGGGGACTATGTAGATATTATGTTGAAGATATGTTGAGGATATGTCGACAACTTGTTGATGTTATATTGAAGATATGTTCAGAATATGTTGAGGTTGTGTTGATGAGAATATGTTGAGAATGTATTGAAGATAGATTGACAAAATGATTCTGTTGTATTGACGATATGTTACCGTTATGTGGGTGTCACAGTCAAAACAAGAGTAGCATCTTTAAAGAATAATTAATGAGAGTATGTCTTATCGCCAGCAACCGGGAAATTGCGCAATGAAATAATTTTCAGGACGATTTCTTTACCCCCGGTCAGCATATACCGGTTATTGTCGTATTTGTCTTTATTTTATCATGTCGTTTACGTAATTTGTAGGATATGTTGACAATTTGTTGATAATATGCTGGGAACTGGTGCACCATACAAACTTGATATGTAAAACGTAACAATGACGGTATCTTTTGACAATGCCGGTATCAGAAAGTTATATTAAATTTTAATACAAGCAATTGGTTTCTTCAAATACCAATGAAACATCAGGAACACCCGAAACTGCCATATTTTGGCAAGCTCTACAAACAAGCTTCAAGCCTGTACGCTTTTGTGAACAAGGAATCTAAAACGATGCAGAGTACTCTAGTAATTACTTTGCGCGTCCACAATTGATTCCAGTCAGATGGGTCCTCAAGCTTCTGATTGCTTTGTAATTCGTTGTTCAAATTACCCTGAAACCTGTGATCTTACGGGGTGACCCAAAACAGAGTTTCCCTCTTTGGCCGCTTATATAACATCGAAGGATTGATGGATTAAAAAGATTTAAACTTTGTTTCATAGCTAACAAATTTACTTAGATATATCATATTTTTCGGATTTAGGTCAAATATGCGGATCTGCCAAAAAAGGATTTTAACCACGAAACAATGAAAATGCCTCTTGGGAAAGGTAAAGAATAATAAGAATTATTCCCAATAGATGCAGAGACGTCCCAAGTGGGACGTCCCAAGTGTCACAAGAAATAAGAAGCCACGAAAAACTTACATATTAATCATTGGTTCAATTATTCAAAACCAAGATGGACACCTTGTTAATAAATTTCGTTGCCTTTTGTACATATCAAAATTGCCTCAGTAACAGTCACAATTTTGACGTATTTTAAAGACCGGAAAAATCTGAAAAAATATTAAATATCCAAGTTAATGTTCATGCTATGAAACAATGTTAAAATAACTGCAATCGGTCAACAGCTCGATTGATATCAGTAGAGGAAGAGGCAACTTGTTTTTGGGTCACCCGGTACAAGGTAAATATGAATTATTATATGAGTAAGGTGCATACAAACGCCAATTTTTATCAAATTTTAATCTCCTTGAGATGATTATGCTGATTTATGATAGATTGTTGTCAGATTTCAGTGCGCACTGCGCCCATGTGGATCTTATGTTGATAATATGGCAAGAGGTATGTTGAGGAGATGCATTTGATGATTTGTTGACGATGACGATATGGTAACGTTATGTGGAGGATATCACGAGGAGATTGAGTATTGTCTGTGACACTTGGATAGCGATTCATTACACACTTGAATGATATGTGAAAGCATTCAGGGAGCTCGCCGCAAACCAGCCCTAATTCATGGCATGCGTGGGCTTGTTTGGTTTGCCGGATATTAATTAGATGAATGGATTTGTATGAGATAGCCTGCGAGCAAGCTCAACTTTCTATATTTGCATATACTCCTAGGCTTTTTTCGAGAACAAAGCATGCACACCATTTTATTGTACTGTTATATTAGGCAATCTAAATAGAATGCTATTAAGATGTTATTTGAACTGGTATGATGGTTGTAATGGTTTTCCATTAACTGTTCCTATTCATCGCAAGCGGGTTGTCACTTTTAGAGATTGATCGTTGAGACAATGCTTTTTTGGCAGGGGATTTAGTTACTTGGGAGGTATTTTGATCACTGTCTTATTGTTTGCTTTGGCGTGCATTCAGCTCACTTTGTATATACTAGTAAACTTAATTTTCGGTAAAGGTCATTTACTTGTTTCTCCAAAGTAAATATATTTTTCCGGGATGCCAGAAGAAGGAATTTTTAGGGCTTGGGGCTGGATATCAGGCCACGTCAGAATTTTTGGAGAAAGAAAATTTGAAGATTAATATTAAAATCAGATTTTTGTTTTTTGGCAAATTTTTTATCACCCTGTAAAGTCTCAGTACTAAATCTATAGACGAAGTCATACTCATCGCCAATCGTGGTGTTCTAAAAACACTTTCCAGCTTACGGGTATTCATAAATTAGTTCGTAAAAGATCTGAATGCTTTCATCTGTTTTATTTTTTTTACGTTTTTAAAACAGAGGCGAATAGTGTAACAATGGCGAAATTAGCACACTAGTTTCAAAGCGATTATCCCTCGAGAAGAAAACAAAACTCTCTCAACATGGAAGATGAAAACAAACAATGTTGCGGAGGAGATGTTTTCTTTTTTCAGTTGAGAGAGTTTCGCTTTGTTCTCGATGGATAATCATTTTGAAACCAGTGCGTCAATTTCATTATTGTTATAAAAATCGCCTCTGTTAATGAGAACAAAACATTCTGATGATTTGCTTGGTTGCATTGAAAGGTGTGAAATATATTCTTTGAGGTGAAAAAATTGCAGTTGTATGTTTCAACCATTTTTTTTGCTGGCTGAATTTTCTCTTGCTTATCAAGTCAACTTCTTTGGAGAAGAATAGACCATTCCGAAAAGATGGCGGCAACAGGCTTTTTCCCGTGATACACTGGGTTCGATTTATGAGTCATTACATCGTTCGTACTGAATCTCGAGAAAGAATCCCCTGCTGCCATCTTTTTCGGAATGATCTATTGTCTTCGTATAATTGTTTACCCTTGTTGGTTGAACCGCCTTTTTATCTACAGTGACTTTCCGATCTATTGATGATGAAATTCATTTTGCATCAACAAGAAAGAATTTTTGTAAAATGAAACATTCAGTTTTGAACACGACAATGCAATTCATCACCCCTAAGAATAAATTTACACCTTTCAACAAAGCGAAGAAAACCACAATAAACAAAACCGCAAAGTCTTGTTTTCTGTGTTTATCTTGATTTTATTGAGTGCATTCATAGGTCTATTCTTTCCAATCGTAAATTGACAACAGTGGAAGACAACAGTGGAAGTTAAGTGGAGAATGGCCACTTGAAAATAGTGATCAGATATCTTGTCAAATTCGTTTTTGCGCAATCATACACGATCAAATTATGTGGTCAAATACTTTGATCACACATAATGTGAACTAAATTTTATGAAAATTGGATCGTGTAAGCCAGCCTTAACAATAGTGAAATCGACACGACAATTTCAATGCGATTAGGCATCCAAGACAAAGTGAATTCTCTCAAGCAGAAAATCAAAACATGGCTTTGTTTGTTTTGATTTTCTGCTCGAGAGAATTCCCTTTGGTTTTGTTCGCTAACCGCTTTGAACTTGGTGTGTCAATTTTACTATTGTTATAAAATCTGCTCTTGTTGCTCAAGACATTCTCGAAATTCTCTCTCACTCTTTGAATCACAAATATGCACCGCCTTACTCTGTTTGTTTTTCTTTTTAGAAAAATGAACTTATTCTAAGCAGAGTAAACTGTCATGCGTCGGATGACGGCCAAAGGTATGTTGTTTCTTCCTGTGTCTCTACGTAATTGGAGATTATCTTCACATTTTTTAAAATGAATAAAAAAGACTTTTGGGAAGAACTGAAACTTTGAAGAATGCAGTGATTGGTTATAAGCCAGAATCTGCCGTGCTTTGTTGTTTGATCTGTTTGATTACCGTAAGTCATCAAGTAATGGCCCTTTTAACATTCAGGTTTGCAGCTAAGCAGGCATTGTACGGGTTTTCCCAAAAAAAAATCACACGTTTGCAAAGCTGTTGCGGAGGAGCTTTATTTTTGATAATTATATTTTTGCTTTATGTTGATGCGAGAAGCTTCAACCTAAAGTACCTTGTTTTCCAAAATCTACCCACTAAGTACTGAGTTATGCACAGCACAGGAGAGCAGTTGGACCACTTTTATTGGAGGGGCAAAAATAAAATTATTAAATCTCCTCCGCAGCAGGTTTGCAAACGTGGGAACATTGTTTGCGAACACCATGTATTTCTGGGAGGTAAGTGCTCACAGAACTTTTTATTAGTTTTAGATACTTCAGCGTTAAGTTGGTTCGTATGCTCTATCCCTTGGAAACTAAAATTTAGATGGAATTTTCTTGTTACTTGATTTTGGCGTCAAAGTGTAATTCAAGGGAATACATTATCTTAATATAGTTTGCTTTGTTTCACTGCTTTTCACTGTTTCACTGCTGTCAGTCATCTTTTTGTTGTTAGCTGTCATGAAAACTGGTATTCACATTCACACCCATCCACCCAGACTAATACATAGACATATTTTACCTGCATTATTAATGTTTTGTATAGATGGATAAGCGTTTTAACTGAAATATGCTGGTACTGTTTTGAAAATTGTCTAACTGTTATATTTGGTTGGATCTGAGATGTTTTCTGCTGGTGACAAAGCTCTGCACCTGACTAATTTCACAGCATGTGAGATAATAATGCCAGTGATTTTGGAACAGGGGTGCACTTGTCTCCTCCTATTCTTTCGAACATAATATTTTTATGATACGAGCAGCTGCTTCTATCATTTTTGCAGCCGCCTCCGTTATCTTTTTTCACAAATTTGATTGTCTGCTGTTTTATTTTTCATTTTCTCCTGTTTTTTTTTTAAAGAGTGATAGAGACTTGATTCAAGTCCACTTTGCTAGATGCGACCATTTCTATCTGTGGAATATGCTCTGTCGTGCTTTTCTCAACTTTTCTTTTAACCTATTAAAGCTGAATAGACCTTTATATAATCACTATTACAGTAGATTTGCCCCAAGTCTATTTCACGCAAAATCACAAATTTTTATTTCGTGCTCTATATATCGAGGGAATTCCATATCGAGGTAATGCTATGAGAGTACATTCACAGCACTCCCTAGACTAGTTACCAGTTCCTACTATTCCGCTTAGCTTCATAGAGGCTTCATTGTTTTCGAAAAAGCGACTGTTGTAGCTAGTCTAAGCATTTCCTCACTCGATATGGCATTCCCTCGATATATTGAGTACAAAATGAAAATTTGTGCTTTGGCACAAAATAGACTTGGGCACGTCTTCTATTACAGAACCACAACCGTGTTATCTTATCTTCATTGTAGAATCAAGGTATTTTCTGCCCTGATTCTGTTCTGTTATTTCTAAAGTTTATTGAATTCTTGATCCCATCTTTGAATTATAATTCGGATACTATATGGAATTTGCCCAAGTCTAATTCGTCAAATAAGTAAAAAAAATTTAAGTAAGATAAATGGCAGATTGGACGTTGGTCAATAGGGATCCAAGTTTTTAGTTTGTTTTGTGGCCATGCAATTTTGAGCACCTATTCTTAAAGAATTCCACCCCCCAGTTCTCAAAAGTTGGCGACAAATTTAAAAAAATAATGACATAAAAATAACTGGGTATACATTTTGCTTACCTTTTGGCAACAAAATCCCCAGATTTGTGAAATTGTGTCTTCCTAGTGCCGCCATTGGTGGATATTCATATTTATTTATATTCACATTTATTTACATTCATATTTATTTATATTCACATATATTTACATTCATATTTATTTATATTCACATTTATTTTTCGAGAAATTTTGCTAGTTTTTGGTCTATAGATGTTATTGTGCGCTACTAATTTCCCCATGACAACTGTTTAATTTGTTGTTCATGTATTTATTGTTTTGATTTTTTCGCTCTTGCAAATATTGATTCGTTTTCGTACCATTTTTTATACCGCTTTTCGTTTAGTAATCCTTTTTCGTTTTTTCAAAAATTATTTCTCAACACCCTAGAATCGTTTTATTTGTTTATTGTTGATATATTGATATCATTGATATATTTGTTCGTTCTTGCAAATATTAATTTGTTTATGGAAATTAGCTTGTTTGTTTTGTTTGTAGTTTATTTGTTTTTTTTTCTCGTTTATTTTGTCATTCTTGCAAATGTTATTTTTTTCCCTGTTACCCCCAACCATTTTATAGATTTGTTCGTTCTTGCAAATAGTACAAATGTGCGTTCTCGCAAAAGTTAATATATTTAAATGAAACGGACGGTGGAAATGTTTGGGAAATTTCGTTCAAGTATCATCGAGGAGGAAATGGGAAGGTGATTATTTTGTCGAAGAAAAAACGAAGAAAAAGAGCAGAATATAATTAGGATACCACACGGAAGGTTAATGTTAAACAAATATGATCTACTCACGCGCCTCTGTGTGCTCCCTCGTTTTTTATGCTCGTACTGGAAAACTGCTGGTAGAGCAGAACTGTGGCAACAGAAAAGCAAGCCGTGTGGTGACTATTCTTCAATAAATCAAAGTGGAAAAATTGCATTCACAGATAGATGGAGAACAAAGCGATTAAGCAAAGTGGAAGATGTGAGTCCAGAACAGTGGAATGGATGGAGAAGAAAGCGATTAGCGTGGGAACAATGGCGAAAGAGCTTGAAGCACGGTGGCCTAAAGCAAAAGACATCGAGTTTTATCGACATAGAATAGGCAAAGTTGCCAATCGAGTTCGCGATGCACAGACAAAAGTGAAGTCGGGAGCGAGGAAGAGAATCAAAAAGTACCTAAGAGGGACGTGAGGGGCTGCTAATTGCACAAAAGCGTAAAGCGGTGCGCAACGACTATTGTTTCGCTGGCAAAATCACACGGATTCCCCACTCAGTGGAATCGAGCGAGAAGAAAGTGATTAGCGTGGGAAGAATGGCGTAGAGCAGCAGACGTTGAATTTTGTCGACTCGAGAAAGGCACGATCGAAAAGCGAAGAGGTCGATACCCGCGAGCAGCAGAGGCAGGAAGGTGAAAAGAGAACCGGAACTAGAGAGGGAGCGAGGGCTTGGGCGAAAAGGGACCAGTAGCGATCCCGTTATTTTGCTGTAAAAATTTCCTGCTCCCGCGGATAAGCATCTTATTTATAGTAGATTTATAATGAAATAATTTCAATAAAGCATAATTAAATTAACAAATTACGGTATTAAGTTAGCATTTTTACGGCTAAGATAAGTAGCTCTAAGCTAAAACCGTTTCAAAACATTTAATGTGATGTTGTGGTATTATGTTTTAAATGCATATTGAGTTGATCAATGACTGAGCTCATTTGTTTTGTGCATATCACAACCAGCTGTACATATCTTGTTTTCTAACCAATGTCCTTCGCGAATTGATGAGTGCATTAAATAAATAAAACGGACTCATGATGTTTCGTCAAAAGACTATTAATTCATGCTCATGTACACCTGGGCCTGTAATGTTTTAATTTGCTGTTTATTCTTCTTCACAATCGTTGTTTGCAGTATTTGTTGAACAAATATGAACTTGCTTAACAAAGCTATATATCAGAGAATAGTTTTACCAAGTTGGAAAGTGTTTTTAACTCACTTCTATCTATTTTTCTTCTATCCATATATCTAAATCTCTGACTATGAACTTGCTTAACAAAGCTATATCACAGAGAAATTGTTCTACAAAATTAGAAAGAGTTTTTATCTCACTTCTATATCTTCCTTCTATCTAAATCTCTGAATATGAACTTGTTTTCACAAAACTACATATCATAGGAAATTTTTTTTCCAAATTAGAAAGAGTTTTTATCTTATTTCTATATCTTCCTTCTATCTAAATCTCTGAATATGAACATGTTTAACAAAGCTATATATCCTAGAAATTGTATTTCCAAATTAGAAAAAGTTTTTATCGTATTTCTATAACTTCCTTCTATCTAAATCTCTGAATATGAAATTGTTTAGCAAAGCTTTGCAGTAAAGTCCCGCCTTCAAGAAACCACTTTTTATGAAAATCAGACACTCAATTTTAGCTAAAACAACCGGAAAAAAGTGGCCTAAGGTGAGAAAATGACTTTCTTAAAGCCGGAATATCAGAGAAATTGTGTAACCAAATTTTTAATATCTACTATATTTTTTTCCATCGAAATCTCTAAATATTAACTTGTTTAACAAAGCTGTATATAGGAGAAATTGCTTTGAAATTACCAAATTAGAACGAGTTTTTAACTCACTACTATGTATCTTACCCTGGGATCCAGCTTTTCCATATTTCTACATTTGTTTACTATTGCCCAATCTTCTATTCCTTGCTCTTCCAAATTTAGACAAATTATGTTTCTTTGGCTTTGTTTTAATGATGTAATATGGTAAATAAATAGAAACCGGCATGAACGAACCTACCGCGTGGCCCCGAAAAAACTATTTCCGCTTGCAGGGCTGTAGGTTGAAATCCGCGAGGCTACATATTTCAAACCGTGCGCAAAATGACGCCCGAAATCAAACTTAGAGTTTGGGATATCATCCGGTCATATCCTGCGATCATGGTCCTTAGCTGGAAATAAAAATTGCTCTCATTGGTGAGCCTTCTAGTCAATTTAAAGGAACGCAATCTTTTTCCAGCTCATTTCTGCTTGCTCCTATCTGGACTTGGGAGTTTGATAAGGGAATCTTTTTCAAATTTTACGCTCCCAAGTCGCCATAAGAGCAACCATTTTGTTTCAATTTCAAAACATTTACTGCTAATAAAAATTGTTTCTTCAAATTAACTTGAACACTCGTACTCGCAGATGACTGGATAATATCCCAAACTCCATCTTCGTCATTCGGACGTCGTTTTGCATACAGTTTGGGATTTGTAGTCTCGCGGATTTCGAGGTACAGCCCTGTAAATGGAGATTGTTTTTGGGTAACAACCTTGGAAATATTTTCCAACTTGACACCTCTGGAACAAAGCTTGAGAATAGAATAAGGAATTAAGTTGATTAAATAATTAAAATGATTGAAAAGTTCTAACATTAGCAGATTCTTCCATTAACGTTTATTTTTGAAAATATATTCTCTCAAAAAGTACTGGAAAATTATATCCTGAAGGTTCTTGTAATTATATTGGGTTTATTTTGGCAGTGGAATCAATTGCTGTATCAATGAAATATTTGTACTTATTGTCAATTTGTTCATAGATTTCGCAGCATCTTTTAAAACATTCTAACAATTACTTGTCTTTGAATACTATTTTGCTAGCGCCTTGAAAGAAATTGTTGTGTTTGTAAACTGTTTGTAGGCTACGTAATCAATAGATATTTTTGATATACTTGCAGAAAATGAGTGTCATTGTTCTCGATTCAATAGGCGCGCTGTTTTTAAAATGACAGACGATAACCTCAAATAGTGTGGAAAACGTATTTCTCATTGAATCGGTTCGTGACTTTGTGGCTGGCTTGTGCAGCATTTTGGCGTACCAATTATATTTTGATGAAATTTCCTTTGCAAAAAACATTGTCTTGTTTTGTAAATATAGTCTGGGACATGGTAATACAAATCAGATTGCGGTTGTGTTTACTTTTCAAGTGAGATTAAGAAAGATAGAAAGGCAACTCATTTTAATCATGGAGATGGTGTATAGGTTTGAGAAAAAATCTTTGTATTTAAAGTATACGGTTCAGTTGGGTTGATACTTCAAAAACGGAGAAGATAACATAAAAGTGTGTTTCATGGAATGAAAAAAGGTTTGATGGATTGTTTTGTTGCATTTTAAAATATTGTTTGGTCAACTTTTTCATTAATGCATTTCCAAGTTAGGTACACGATTTATAATATAATAATGAAGTAAGGGACAAGAGGGAAAATGCCTATAAAACCCTGTTCTGCAGCTGATCGTCTAATATACAATATACAATATACAATATACAATATACAATATACAATATACAATATACAATATACAATATACAATATACAATAGAGTTTCTAAGTTTCGTATAATTTGCCCTCCTTGTCTAAGTGAGACAAATTTTCCTTCACTTTTTCACGAATAACAATTTCCATGCTATAAAGATCATTAATACTTTACAGAGGTTCGTAAGTTATAAAAGTGCATCTGATCTCTTTGAGATCACTTGTGGAGTAACGTAAGGCTCTGTACTTGATCCTTTGCTGTTTCTTATTTTTCAAATGATTTACCTGATGTGTCAAAAACTAAAATTTTACCTGTTTGCTGATGATACCAACATTAATTTGACACATTGGAAAAATTAGTTAGAAAAATGAATATTGAATCAAAATTTCCCCAAAAATGGCTTGATGCAAACAACTTATCTCTAAATATTAGTAAAACTAATTACAGTATCTTCCTCTCCTCATTCTCAGAAATTCCCCCTGATATTATAATTAAAATAGGTAGAAAGCATATTACTAGAGTTAAATATAATTGTTATGTCTTTTCAGCAATACGGTATTACCGTCTGGGGACAAATATTAAAAAAGCTGTCAGAGTCATTTCACACCAACCCTTTCTTTCTCATTCTATTCACACCTGTAAAGATCTCAAACTTCTTAGACCTTCTGATGTATTTCAACTTTTGTATATGAGTCTTTAAATAAGATCGCACCTTTGTTTGCATAACTTCTTCTCTTTCACCTCATCCATTCGTCATTATTCAACAAGTTGTACACTGTGATTTGTACATCACTCGTAGAAGCATTCTAGACGACATGGCTTAAAATTCGATATCTTGGTGCAAAGACTTTACAAATTAGAACACCCCCCTCAAAATTTACATTCAAAAGAAACCGTAGAACTCACCTATTAATGTTCGTGTAATTATTGTGCAAAATATTTTCCATTAAACTCGTCTTGTTACTTCAAAATTCTAAATTTATGATCCCACGTTTAAATAAATTAATATGATCTTAAGGGCAAGAGGCTCTCTTTTCATTAGTTTACCTACAGGGAGCTCCTTCTCTAAGAATTCCCCTCCATTTAAAACTTCATCTAGTTTAGTGCTTCTTTATGTTATATTTTTAGCATTCTATTTTCATCTGTAGCTGGGCTGAAAACTCAAACTGAAACTGGGCTGAAAACTCAAGTGTTCTTAACTGCAAGTCTACTGAAAGTTTTTTAATTTTTCAATAACTTTACTGGTTTCTCAGAAACTGGTTTCTAAAACAAAATGTGAACAGTTGGACCTCTCTGGCACGAACTAATTTTCTATATGATGAGAACTTTAATGTTGATTTAGCTTTGGTTAGACTATTTTGAAAACTTTCTATTTCGAACAACAGAGGCAGGCCACGTTTTAGTTTTCTGCTTTAGAGAATTCGCTTTGTCTTTAATAGCTAATCGCTTTGAAATTGGCATGTCGATTTTACTATTGTTACAAGACTCGTTCTCGTTGTTTCGAACAAATTTTCATTCCCCTTTTCAAGATAAATGGGTTCGATTTACGTAAAATCCCTTTTTTCAAGCATTTACACCTTTTGTTTATTTGTCATTTGCAAAGACTGCTTAAATAAAACATCAACGTTTGCTGTAAACTTCTGATCAATATTATGTTTAACCTAAACAGCAGGTCGCAACAAAAGTGTTTCCTATCCACAATAGTTCTAAATATTTAGTATTAGTATTGTTTGTCTTTTTCAGAAAACAGAAGTGTTGACTTTGGACGTCACTCTTAGAGATGACTTCTCTAATAAAATAAACTCCTGACGTCACTGTTTTCTTTGAAAGCACATTTTATTCTTGAAAAGACGTTGTATACAGTAAGTACCAGCCATTAAATAAAAGAAACTACAAATTTAATTTTCGGCAAGGTATTACAAATTATATTTGAAATTTGATTTAAGCGGTTAATTTTAATGATTTGAATATTTTATAATGGGTGGCACCATAACGCCAGCTTAACTCCATATGATTTGCCTAATTTTCAAAAACAGCTTCCTCAGGAGTGGGTTGTTACTGTTACTGTATGTTCATAAAATTCTTGAAAATTTATTTAAAATGGCATATCGTGGACTGGCAAATCAACATCCACAATATCGAACTTTTTAAAGAATTGTAGCTTTAGAACATTTGTAAATTTTTGTGAAAGAACTTTTGGTTAAAGTGGTAATATTAGAGCACAAATTCTGGACTTGAAATCTCCAACTTTTTGGGGATTGTTGAAACAAAGCCCAGTCCAGAAATCTTCCTCCACTTTTATGAGTCATACTATAGCCTTTTGCACAACTACGACGATTGTGATAAATCTAGTTAGTTTTTGGTGGCAGTTATTGACATTATATGCAATATCTGTTTCCCCCCCTGCGAGTCAGTCAATGGCCTGCTGCGATTACCTGCTATAAAACACCGATATGAAAGAAATCCATAGAGAATATAGAGAATAAATGAAAGAAATCCATAGAGAATATAGAGAATAAATGAATTAAATCCATAGAGAATATAGAGAATAAAGAAAAAAACAAACATACGACATGTAATTCACCAAAACATTTTATAGAATTTCAGGTAGCATTTTCAAGCATTTTACCAAGCATCAAAAAGTGACGACAAACAAGACATGACAAACAACAATTTTCGTTTTGCAGAGAAAAAATGAAGAAGTTGAAAGAGCATTCCTATCTAAAATGCAAATAAGTCTTTTCGCAAGGAAATTCCACCAGTTAATTTGAATTTCCATTATTAACAAATATGTAATCATTAATTTTTAAAAATTGTATGTTTTTACAAAGCTATTTTCCTATAAAGTGAATTATTTTGGAATACGAAATTTTCATCAGGTATTGTTAGCCAAAAGTAAAGAATTGTTGAGGAGATCGTGTTTTTACGACATTTTGCATTGAACTAAAATAATTAATTTCACTTTGGTAAACAACTCTAAAAAGTAAATTTCAAGTCTGAACACTATCTTATCCAGATGAAGACGTGTCGAGTTTCGAAAATCTTGAAATTTAGAGATAAGCATGTTAAAGAGGATAAATATTAAAGAAACTGCAAATTGTTGATACGAACTTAAAGGTTAA
Source organism: Phacellophora camtschatica (assembly GCA_036873815.1). Taxonomy (NCBI): domain Eukaryota; kingdom Metazoa; phylum Cnidaria; class Scyphozoa; order Semaeostomeae; family Ulmaridae; genus Phacellophora; species Phacellophora camtschatica. The sequence continues at coordinate 22,685 of JAYJMH010001389.1, forward strand.
AGGTCAATAAAGAGTACGAAGGTGATAAAGTGGGGGTCAAAGGTAAATTTTGTAAAAGTAGGGTCAAGTGTGACTTTTATTTTCATGAGATAATTTTTTATGACATACGGTTGATTTTTGATATGTATTATTTTTTTATGAGAGCATATTTTTTTAGTCGTTTTAATAAACAAATTAGTAGTGTTTTGAGAATCATGTCATAATTTTAATATAAACAGAATTAAAATTAATTAAAATAGAATTAAAATAAATAGAATGTCAACTCAATGTCACCCAGGATGTAAATCCAAATTAGCTTGTTTCTGGAAATGTTGAACAGAAACTTGTCTGAAACTTTTAAATAAAAATAAAAATAACGTGAAGATTATATAAACATTCATTATACAGAATATTTTATTTTATTTGTATTCTAAATAAAATGCCCGTAATATATATGGGTACGAGTATGTGCCGCCGATAAGGAAGGGTATAAAGGTAGTAAATTCTCTAAACATGGGTATGATGATTTTTAGCAAAAATGCTTTAATGCTGGGTTAGATATTAAAAATCCTCCTTAATGTTGGGTGGTTTGGAATAGAACACAATGTTTATGTTATGTATACACGAAAACCTGACCTGGTTTATAAAATCTCAGTAGCATACTCCCCTGCGTTGGAGCTACCTCAGGATAAAAAGTTCCATTGTAAGCTGAGATTGTTTGTTGGTATTTAGTGGAATTTTACATTCAGTTTGTGGTATTTTAAATTCAAATTTGCGGTCTTTTGGAGTTTTCTCTCAGAATAGTTAGAGTTTTGAAGAAATGGTTAATTTTTTGTTTGAATTTCGAGTTTGAAAAAGAACGAAACTCATTGTTCAACGGGGAGGGTATTCAGTCTGAGACTTGACAAGGGCTCTAGCCACCAAAATAAAAACAATTGGCCTTGGAATGTTTTTAGGGGTTTTCATTGAAGGTCCGGAATTTGATTTTTTATTTACCTAGAATTTGATTTTTATTTATTTACCTTTTATTTATTTACGGTTCTAATTTTCTGTAGCTTTCAATTAAGTTGACTGTAAATCTTTCTATTAGTTTGCTCTTATTATACCTGAATACTCTCACAGTTACCATTTCTCGTGTTTTTATGTTTCCATAGCATGATCCCTGTAAACTGGATTGAAAGAAGTACATAGAAATGCCCCCACGTTATTCGATGTTTCTCAATGGCCACGTGGTCCTTCTGAAGGTAAAAGAGTATAACCTTGTCGGTTAATATGGCCCTTCTGAAGGTAATAGGTATAACCTTATCAATTAAGATGGCCCTTCTAGAAGTAAAAGAGTGTAACCTTGTCAATTAGCATGGCCCTTTTGAAGTTAAAAGGGCATAACCTTGTCAATTAACGTGGCCCTTCTAAAGGTAAAAGGGTACCACCTTGTCAATTAACATGGCCCTTCTGAAGGTAAGTAGGTTTAACCTTGTCTATTAACATGGCCCTTCTGAAGGTAAATAGGTATAACCTTGTCAATTAACATGGCCTTTCTGAAGGTAAAAGGGTATAACCTTGCTAATTAATTTGTTTTTTAGATTGGCCCGAATTGATTTCATGTGAGAGATGTTGAGGAAAATTGTAGCAAAGAAACAAGAGGATGGTGCCGTGAAGCAGGAACTCATTCCTTTGACAAAAGATGAGATGGGAGATAGGTCGCGTAGAAGCAGTATGGCCACCAACCATAGTGCCAGTGATAGCAAAAGCAACAACACAACTCAAGCTTCTACTTCTAACAATCTTCAGGCCACAAATAGTGGAACGCCTAACGGCACACCAGGCCTAAATTTAGCTGAGCTTGGGATCTTACGAAATGTTGTTAGCAAGTGGAAAAGCTTCAGTACGAAGCGAAAGGAGACTGGGGATAAGAAGAGCATGTACAGAAAAGGTCCAGCCCCCTTAGATGAACCTGGGAGGAAAAAACGTCGAACTGTGCTGAGATGCACCCACGGCACCCTTGACAGTGACGTAGAATCAGTGGGCGATTCTGATGCAGAAATGGAGGGGGATAATTCCATTGCTAGCAGCAAAGGGTTGATACTTTATTTCGCAAAACTGGCAACATGTCGAGATGAAGACGAGACTATCGACTTACAGTTTGTCTACTCATTGCTGCAAGGGGGGGCCGACATAAATTTTACTGATAAACACGGACAAACAATTCTGCACGAGATCGCAAGAGCGTGGCATTCTGATGTTGCTAAATTTTTATTATCGCACGGTTCTGATATCAACAAAGGAGACAAATTTGGACGTACGCCTCTGCATTTAACAGCCTCAGTTGGGTACGTTGAAATGATTCAATTTCTTCTCGAAAACGGGGCTAATATCAATGCTCGAACGAAAGGAGAGATGCAGTCACCGATTCACTATGCTGCAAAGAATAACTCGGTTGCCAGTTTGAAAATATTGATAAAACTCGGAGCCAGTATTAATGATAGGGATTACAAAAGCAGAACGCCGTTGTTTGTTGCTGCAGAATCAGGTAAGCAAAGGTATTATGTTGTATGATCAGATACATTATGGATTTGGGCTCATTTGAAACCGTACGTAAAAATATGAGGATAAATTATTGTTTTCAAACTCGGTGTAAGTATTAGTGATCAATATTTCAAAAACGGAGTGCTGTTCAGGCCTATGTTTTTTTTAAAAGAATATTTCTGCTCCCTTTCACCCCTTTAAAAGGGCAAAGATTGCAGCTGCCCCTGCCTCCGATATTGCGTTAGGGTTGAAACAAGAAATAGACCCAGGGAAGCCTGCTCGGCCTCCTTTAACTTATGGGTGTCTTCGGAAGAAAATTTGGAGCTGCTATTCATTGTTTTATTGCACAAGATACTGGCTGCTATCATACTTTAGCATCTTTCTGCAAGTAAATATTGATTTTAGAACGTTTATGTTTGTAAAACTTATTATTATCCCAGGTAGGACAGAAGCAGCAAGATATCTTCTTGAAGCTGGTGCACCAGCTGCCATTTATGATGACATGGGCAACTCGTGCCTTTCTCTGATGGTCGAAAAGATGCCTGGAATTGCTATGGAGGCTTTAGAGCAGTTTCATAGCATGGACAGAGCTTTGAGGAAAAAATACTATTATCTAAACTACCTGGAGAAAATGAGCGCAACTGATGATGGAGAAAATAGTGAAGGATGTGCGAAAACGGCTTTACAGGTATATTATTTTTATAACGGTTCAAAAACGTTTGAATGTCTGGAAAACCAACAAAATCTGATTTTGATATCGATTATTTTTCCTCAACTCGAATTAAAGACCAAATTGATTTTAGAACTGTCATTACTTTGGTCACTGAACAAAATGGTTCATTAAAATCGGGCGAGAAGCTTCATCTTCATGATTCACACCGGGTGGCCCAAAGATGTCCCCATGTTCGCAGAGCTGCTATGGAGGAGCTTTAGCTTTGATTTTTCCTTTTTTTGCTTTACGTTGTTGTGTGAGGCTTAAACTTAAAGTTTGATACCTTGTTTGCCAAAATCTATCATGTAAGTTTCCAAATTATACTAAATGAAAGCCACCGTTAATAGCTCTCTCGAAGCCAAATCGCAATATTTTCAGCAAATTGCAGCAGAAAAAATATTTGCGTTTCATTTACTATAACTCAGTGATTATTGAGTAGATTTTGGCAAAAAATTTGTCAAGCTTTAAATTGAAGTATATTTTTTTCAAATTCAAGCAAAAATAGAAAAACTCTTATGTGCATTCATTTCTTGTAAATAATAACTTTCATATTTTTTAAAAAGTTTTTATTTGGCCACTTTACACCGCAGGTGACTTGTACATTTTTAAAAATAGTCCAAGTAAGGTTTGGATTGTTTCAGAAAAAGTGTGATTTCAGCAAACATTTCCATTGCTCGCCATTCTAATCGCAGCCTTGTTTTAATAAACAAATTTTGTTTAGTTATCCAGTCAAATCATTTTTTTTCGAATTCTTGCAATTTGATTGGTAAGACAAAACGTTGTTGCGAGAGGCATAGAATTAGATTGATGATTTACCAATTTTATTTGAAATAAATTGTCCGGAATTATTTCCAATTGACTGGCAAATCCTATCCAAGCCTCATTTTTCAGAGGTAAGCAAATGATAACCACCCTAACTCTAAAATTTCGCTGAAATATCGAGAAATTTCGCTGAAACTTCGCTGAAATATCGAGAAATTTACATAACGTTCTGTTTCCGTTTACCTATACAACATTTTACGATGTTTAGCAATGTGCCATATAGCCCTTCCTGATGTGAAAGGCCTAAATTATTTCATTCATCAGTCGATCAATCTTCACAGGTCATTGTACAATACTCAGAGTTGGAGCTCATCATGCACCCGGCCATTAGACGATTACTCGATGTAAAATGGAATTTATTTGGTAAATGGTCATCGATATACATTGTCCTTGTTAATATGACTTACACCATTATATGGACTGCTTTAGGCGTGATGTTGCCAAGGGATGGAAATTATTATAGGCCTTTATCAAAACATTGGTGGAGGCTCGTTTTGGAATGCATTGGCTGCATCATGACGGTTTATTTTATACTAACGGTAAGTGGATCAATAAGCGTCTTTGCAACGTCCGCAGCCCAGAGAGTAATCCCTACCCTTTATATCATTCCTACTTACTTATCATTCTCTTTTTTTTCTTAACAAATGAATTTTTGTACGCTTGCCAAACTTTCATTAGCACTGAAGGGTCGTTAAAATGTGTAAATTCCTTATCATGCAATATTGCTTTAAATATTTTACACTTTAAATCAAAAACATAACAATAAAAAGTGGATTCAATTTGGCAAGTGCATTGGCACAAACCATCGTTATAATAATTAGGTATCCCCATTATGAAAAATACCCCCCTTGGGTCAGCAAATGTATCATAAAAACAACTATTTCAAATGTCATTGCTGTATTAGCCGTTGTTGTTATTGTTGTTATCGTAAGAATTTTTTCTGTTTCGGATTTTGTGTTTGATATTTTGACCCTCAGTCTTAGCAATTTGCAATCTTTTTATTATCTGCAGCAAGTGCTTGACGCTCGGAATGTCGAGAAACGAGAAAACGTTTACAAGGACTGGAGAGCCAAACAAGTAGAAAGAGATTTAGAAAACTGTCACCCGCGGTGGCCCGAAGAAAAGCGATATTTAGGAGGAGAACTTGAGAGAATTACCCGGAATACGCGCGGAAATTACTTCCGAAACGCATGGAATATAATCGATTGGGTAACTCATATAGCTGTTTTAATGGTTGTAATTACAAGAGTTATAACTGTGCTTTGGCAGGATGAGAAATCGAACAAAATTCATCCGAAGGTTTTTGCATTGTCACTCATTTTGATATGGATGCGACTTATGAAGGCATGTCGTGCGTTCAAGGCCCTCGGTCCATTTATTACACTACTAGGACACGTCGTGGAAGACACGCTGAAGTTTGCATTTTTGTATTTCGAGTTCTTTATACCATATTGTTGTGCGTTTTGGATCATTTTTGGTGGAGCGGAAAACGCAGCGATTATGGAAGCAGCCGGAACAAGTTCTGATGGTTGGAAAAACTTTAATGATCTTGTTTATTCGGTATTTGAAATAACGCTTGTGGGGAATTATCCCTGGGACTCATTACTTGCTATTGACAGGCTCATGGCTCAGGTAAGACAGGCCGAGTTTATTGCATAATGTACATTGTTATTGACTATGAAATTCATTTCAATACAGTCCAAAAAAGTGACCATCCTTCCTCCAAGCGTAAACTTTAATCTTCAGAAACATTCCTTCCTCATTAAACAATGGAAAATAGGCGTGGTTTGGGTGTGGCACATAATTTTCTTTTGTTTTCTTCAACCTTCCCTGATGGGGAAGGGTGGAGGACTAAAAAGAGAGAAACTAAAAAGGCACCCTGAAATGTGAGATATTTGAAAACACGTCCTCTTCACAAATTGAACTGTCTAAGGTGCTACTGTACTTCAGTCTTTCAGGGTATATCCTCCTTTCATTCTTTTGGCGTAACACATTTAATGTTCCTCTTCTTGATATCAAGTATTACACAGTCCTGACTTCAACCCTATAATAAACTTTGATTTGTTCCAACTGTTATTCAGCTCTAACAACATGTAGCCACTTGTGGTTAATGCATCTGTAAAGTTTTGTAGTCATTTTGTAAAAATTATGTTCGATAAAGCTTGTCATCATTTTTCTTTTGCACTTTATTGATGTCACTATTTCGCATTTTGAAAACTCTTAAAATTGGAATATCTCCAGAACGAATAAAGCTTTTTAAAAAATTTAAAAACTAGTTTTCATATTCTTCCAAGTACTTGACATATCAAACTAATTTGATTTTAATCAATGTTATAGACAGCAATATTGTGATTCTTTACTTAAACCTACTCCATTGGAGTTTCTTTTGGCATGTGGAACACCTGAGGTAGCTTTGGCAAGATCCTCTCTTCTATCATTTTCCTACAGTAAGGCACAATGTCCTCCTAGGAGGGAATGTGTCGTGTGTTTTAAATAGCATCCAAATGACAAGATTAATGGTTTATGATATTAGAACATTGTATATCGGTTTCGAGTGCGCGTGTATATTTTAGCTTACCGTTTTCTCAAAATTCAAGTCAGTCCGCTTCGCCAAATAATCGGAAAATTCCACCATGGAACCTTCAAATGATTGAGCAGTCATGATCTAAGCCGGATAACGAGCCACAATGATTATTTTTTCCAGTT
>JAYJMH010001400.1:0-29424 GCA_036873815.1 Phacellophora camtschatica
TTAGCAGCTCTCCTCACACTTTCGCAGCAAGTATGACCTTGGTGGGATTCGAACCCACGACCTTGCGATTATGAGTCGGGCGCCTTAACCACTAGGCCATGCTTGCTTGCGATATGATATCTTTAAGAACGTCTCTAACGATCACAATAATATAATATCTTCATATTTCCACATAACCCCCTGCTTATGTTCACCTATCAAGTAATTTGTAAATTAATTCTAAATACATCCAGGGGTAATGAGTTAAATTGTATAAATACGCTTACCAAATTTGGTCAACAGTTTTATTATTGATTCAGTTCGCTGAAATTTTTACAACCAGTGAAATGACGGAAACATATTTTTAAATAGTCGTTAATTTTGTAAATGACGGAAGCATATTTTTAAATAGTCGTTATTTCTCACACCTAATATCAACATTCCGAGATTTAATACAAGTTTAATTTAATTAAGTATGAATTTATTAGGGCATGAAACAGTATGGGAATAGGGGGGCGGGCGCTGGTCTCAGAAATTTAGTAAAAGGCAGCAGGAAATTGGCAGTAAAATGTTTAAAAACAAGGAGTAAAGTTTATTTATTTAATGTTTCCCACAATTAATACACGATGTTAATACACAAGGAGTAAAGTTTATTTATTTAATGTTTCCCACAATTAATACACGATGCAGTTGCTATAAAATCAGCAGATCACTTATTCAGCATTATTTGTTCAAGTTAGTTTTGTTAAATTTTGTGTAAACTTTATCCTGACCAGCAGTTTCAGTCGTTGCTGTTTTTTAGCCTGTGATTTTTTATGCAGTTGAAAAAGTTATAGATATTATCAGCATTTCAGTTGCCAATATCTTGTGGAAACTAGAGTTGAGACTTACTATTTTGAAGCAATAAGAAATAACTTTAGTTGTGACTTGAACACGCGTTATATTTTTCTAATGCCAATTTAAAGGTTTGATTAATAGATTTGATGCATGCGTCTTTCGTTGTTGTAATTGCTGTACTGATATATAACCAACAGTTATTCCTAATTCATTTCATTCAAACGCAAATAACTACATTTATTTGTCTACTTTTTACAAATCTACTTTAAGAGTCTTGATGACAGCATAGTATCGGCCAGTCTAGTTATTTGTGAGCAGACGTAAGCACACCGTGCAGATAGTAAATAGGCCAAGCTAGGCTCGCGAGGAAATAATGTTTTAGATTATAAATACAATAGTTAGAATCTGGTTGAGGGTTGGTTGGAATCTTACTCGACAAAACAACTATCGACGTGTAATTTTTGAGAGCCTCGTTATCATACTTATATACTGCTCCTCCTCCGTTTGCACGTTCAAGCTTACGCCCTAGCACGCCTTCCTCGCGTCCTAACAATACACTTCACAAACTAAAAAGAATCTTTTTAGCTTTCTCTACCCAGTAAGCATTTTTTTCGATATACATTTACCAAAATATATGTCACAAAAGGACGATACCGCAAGGAATTGGAATACGTTTACTATTTCTCATGACAAAAATTTTTTGTTTCAGATTCTTGGGATTGCATTCTCGACCACATTTATTTCTAGCATCAGAAAACAATTGGCAAAAGGGAAGAGACGCGGACCGTTGTTGTCTCCGCCACAAGAGACCACTTCTACATGAGCATGTATAATGTCCGCATCTGGTATCTCGCTCGTAATATCCGGCTGAGGTGAAGTAATTAAGTTATAGCTGGACCGAATTATTCGCTGTTGCTATCAAATATTGTACGGTCTTAGATGCAACTACTGCTATAATTCAGACTTACAATGCAAAACTCAAGACTATTCTGGATCCAAAATGGGGAATTTTTATTTTGAAAAATTCACTACACCTGAGGTTGGTGACGACATTTTGCAGGCGAGCTTCTATTGTATAATTTTAATTCAAACAATACTTTATGCATGACGTATATGGCTGTATTTCGTATAATCTTCTTTTTTGTAAATAAAACCAAAACATATTAAAATCGCACAGTTTTTACTTTATATTATTTGACTGCAGTCAGTTCTGTGGTCCATTAGACAAAAAACTTAATTTCAAAATAGGCCTAATTTATAGATTGTAGTATTTGGATATTAATTCTTTACGGTTAAAAAATAAATAATGGGAAGGGTTTAGATTGAGGACCAGTTCAACTACGAGTCTTTTGGTGTACCGGATCAGGGTTTTCAGGGTCCGGCCGAAACCAAATTTTCCGGCCAACCGGAATTCCGGTACACCCCTAAGTACAACAGGAAAGACAATTGAATTAAAAAATTTAAAGAAACGAAAAGTGTTGCATTCGTGGAGCATTAGAACGTTGTCTTTTAATTCTGCAACTCGAAATTGATTAATTTTTGTTACTTTTGGAAAAACAAGCTGAAGACCTCAATATGCGGAGGGATTGACTTAAAAATATCATCAGCGAGAAAGCATAGTATATGAACAACCTTTGACATGGGAAGGAATGAAAAGTAACAGTTAAAAATCATTTCTTTTGGTAAATATTTTTTCGAATGCTTTTCCAACATTGTACTCCCACCTAAACTCGTACTGAATCTAAAGCGCCATTTTTACTTTGCCATTCTGCCCAGCACGGATTAATATTCGTGAGGCTACCAGTTTTATCCGTGCCGTGTCAAAACATTTGCAGCACAAATATGTGTTGAACTTCATGATATATACTGTCGAACGATAATACTTGAATTTATTTAATGTTTCCAACGTAAGATAGTTTGTCATTTGTTTGTAGCTGCAACGGTTTAGAAAGTATACATACTATGCAATTCTTTTTCTTCAATTGTTTTTTAAATTAACGTTACATTATTAAGTTATACATGAAACATTAGTGATTAGAATGCAATTCAGGTGAGAAACAAACCAATATTTTTAGGCCACGTTTCCAATGCTTTGTATTTTTCAAAAACGGAAAGAAATAGATCTGTTTTGTTTTGTGTTTAGTAGTGGAAATTTTTGAAAGCAGCTGTTGTTTTCACACAAACACACTGTTTTCAATGGAAATACCAATATTTTATATTTATAGCAAGGCTCTCAATGGAAACATAAATATTTTTAATTCGCAAACGAATATTTTCGAAAGTGCTGCTTGGTTACTCAGTATTCTTGATAGGATGCTCATTATCCTTGATAGGATTTCAGGAACATTTTGGATTCTCCATGGGAACACCACAGTTTCAATCAAATTTTTTGTAACGTCTTAAAAATATTTTCGTTCCACTGTAATGTAAACGTTATTCTGAAATGTGTATTTTAAGACCGAATAACATTTGTCATATATCTGGAGACGGTGTGTCCTTGTCATTAGCATGATCTAAACCGACCTTGAGAATAACATGTGATGCAACGTTATGGCAACAGCGAAAACATTTGCTACACAAACAATTTTTCATTTACTGTGCAATGTTTGAAGAGTTGCTAACCGTAAAAATTTTCGACAGACAAACAAACAATTTGTTGGTCGAAGCATGAAAGAATTTATTATCTTAGTCACCAATCGAGTTGTAGACACTTTAAAATAGCAAATAAATTCGTAGGATTTATGATCATGTAATGAAAATTATGTGATATGATTGGCTAATATCAAATTTTAAACACTCTCATAGGCAGATCAAATATTAAATTCTCATCGTTGTTGATTGACGTTTTTAGATATAAGTTCCAAAACATGTTCCGTATGCCACAAGCAAGGTACTGTATAACGTCAATCAGTATAGAAATACAAGGAACTCGAAATATTTATCAATATTAAATTCGTCTTCTATAGTGCACATTAGAACCAAATACTGTAAACCCCCCCCCCCCAAAAAAAAAAAGAATTTATAAGCTTCCCAAGCACATTATTTTTCCGTGTATACGCCTGTCAAGTCCTTGCCATAAACAGTACCCCGAAGCTCCCATGTGTGTAACTTCGTTGGCTGTAGAACAAGAAATACTAGAAAAAGGTCTTTTATTACTGCCAATGAATATCTTGAATTTTAAGCAAGTATATAACTCTTTAAATATTGATGAAAATCATCACGAAAAGCAGAAGACAACAACTAATTTTTCTTTGTTCTTCGAATTTTTCATCATTTCCCCAACGTGTGTGTGAAGTATGAATTCATACAAGTTTCGGTGTATAATATGATTTAACCTAGTATAGCATTTACTCACCAACACAGACTTTTGAAATATAGAAGCCAACGGGTTTATTTTTGGGGTTTTTACGGTATACTGGCAATAATTACTAATATTACATTTCATTTTGAATTTTTGCTTATTTTGTTGTTATATTTATTTGTTCAGAATTAAATCTTGTTTATAATTTAAGAACCACAAAACATTTGACAGTGCTGACCTCAAAAAAAATATTTTGTTGTTTCATTTGTATGATTCTTTGATGCCGTTTTCTGTCTTATTTTGATTTTGCATTGGTGGGTGGTTTAAACATCACGGATCGCAGTTTATTTTCTGTGACTCAAACTCTCTGAATTGTACTCACACCATGATTAACTCGGTTATCTCGATCAAATTGTCATTTTAAGAGTTCGAGATAGCGGGTTTCAACTGTATTGTTTTTTTAATCGATTCCCTACAGACTTTACTTTTAATCGAACTGTTTTCCATACCCCTTGAGAGCTTTCCGTGTTGGTTTAGCTTCGGTTTTCTTGAAGCTTGCTGCCTTGAACAAATTGCCATTCCTCTTGAGAGTTCGAGATAGCGGGCTTCAACTGTATTGTGTTTTTAATCGACTCACTACAGACTTTACTTTTAATCGAACTGTTTTCCATACCCCTTGAGAGCTTTTAGTGTTGATTTAGCTTCGGTTTTCTTGAAGCTTGCTGCCTTGAACAAATTGTCATTCCCCATTAAGGTTAAAGACAACCGGGTTCAACCGTACTGCGATTATAATCCATTCCCTATGGAGTGAACTTAAAGTGATTTCATAGGGAACTGAAAGCTCTCAAGGGATAGGAAAAAGGTTAGGTTTCATTTCAGCTCATAAATAAACAAATACGGGAATAACAAAGACAACAACACCGGTAAGTAAGGACGTTTTCATTTGCCACTAAAAATATTTACAATGTTTCAAAATAAATTAAGGCTAAAATATTTATACAGTTAACAAAAATGCAAAGATAAATTCAATAAAATACATTTAAAAAATCACGAACCCCTAACTAGAGTGGCAGGAGTAACATCAAAAGATCGAGATTACCTTTATCAGCTTAATTCTGTGATGGTTCCTTTTAGAGGCGTGTTACCAGAAAAAGGTTCGTTTTTACTAAATTATTTGGAAAATACAGGCATAAAAATATCAATCCACCTAATTCTTTTTAATTCTGAAGTAAGTTTTGCATGTAGCTGCTTTTAATTTTGTGCTTAAAAGAATTGATGCTATTTGCATTTTTGATATCAGATGGTAATTGATTCCATAACATAGGTTTGTTGTGATTTCATGTTGAAAATATATACTTATCCCTCTTCGCACAGCCCTTGATGCCGATGGGCAGACACGGAGTTCTACCTGTCCACAAGGGCTATACATGTCTCAGAAATCAGCTATTACTACTCGAAACATCAGCTATTACTGTCAGGATTCGTGAACTGGAAATACACACTGTCTAACAGTTTACGTCACAAGTTTGTTAGTTTCCATTCCTTTTTGCAGAGTCCAGAAAAAGTCACGGCATGTTCATATAAAATTTGAGGAAGGTTTCATATTTTTTTTGAAAAATTGGTTTGAGGAAAAGTTTTAGATGTTATTATTTGAAGAATTCTTGGTAATTTTGTTTGAAACCTACTTTAAGGAAAATTTTATTTACTTTTCGAAATAATCTACTTTTATTTCTATATTATTTCTATCTGATTGTCATGTTGTTCAAACCTCGTTTGTGATAAATTGCAAGAAAGTTTGGCGGGAAACATTGAAGTGGCGGGAAATCATTTGAATTCAAGTTAATTTCATATAAAATTTTGAATTTTTGAATAGAAGGAACTCCATTAAAATTTTTAATATCAATAATATCTTGAAATATGGTATAATGGATGACTGCAATTATTGGGGAAAGGATAGAAGTAAGAGTTGCGTAATTTGTTTCTACTGTGGCGAAGAATGCAGAAAAGATAACCTGAAACGACACACAACGACAAAACATCAAGGGCAACCACCTAAATGAAAGATAATTTATTTAATTGGATTCAAAAAGTAGTAAATAGTTTCATATTGTTTCTTGAGCTCCTAACAAAGGAACAGAAAGCCATTCAGATAACTGGTTTGATAATACACCTTTTCAATTAACGGCCTCGTTTTGGAATTTTTTAAATTTTTCTTCGTATGAATATTTTGACCCAGAATTTGGATTTAGCTACAAAAAGTTAGTTCATGTGCAAATTTTCACTCTCCTAATGTTCATAATGTTAATTATATGAAAACAAAAGTTTGAAATTCTTTAGGGGATTTGACCGTGAATAATGTCCGAGCTTGTAAAGTTCGGTTTCCCTAACGATTTTTGCGGTCAAACCCTTTATGATTTTTCAAACTATATATCATCACAAAATCAACAATAAGAACCCTTTGGTTATGAAACTTTGTATCTAGATTAATGTTTAACAGCTACATAAAAATCTGCGGTTTGAAATGTGATTTGAAGAAATTTAAAGAAATTTGGAAAATTTTCAATACGAGTCGCTTAGTTGTAATGGTGTTTTAGACAACCAGCTCCCGAATATCAGCGTCATAATAAACGCAAGTTATTCGAGAAATCTAATATTAATAACTTGGTAAATTGAGGAAGGTATTCAAATGTGAAATTTATAGCCGGAGGAAGGTTTGACTTTTTTCTGGACTCTGCTTTTTTATACTCCACCGTAAAACTTTCGCTGACTTTGAATGGTTTATCACCATAGCTTTGAAACCAAAAAAGGTATGGACAAATGACAAATTGTTCTATTTGCAAAGCATTTTTTTTTATAAAAAATATCATTTTTGTATAATTTTCCTTTCAGAAAGATCCCAATGAGAAATTTTCAAGCAAGATTTTGGGGATGTGTTACACGAGGAATCAGCAAGCATGCGTACCACGGGACAATCGTTTAGATAGTTGTTGTGTTGTGTTGTGGAATTATATCTATACTTTTGCCCAAAGAAATAAATGATTCGAGAGAATAAAATACCCACAAACCCAAGATAAAGAGTCAATCCAACATGAAAGGCTTTACCGACGGTTCTTTAGCCAACACAATTGTGCCTACTTTGGTTGCAGCTGCTGGTGGTATTGTTGCATATGTTGTTTTGTCGTCGCTGTATCGAAGAGCCACTGGCGGCGGTTGCATCAACGAGAACATTGACAAAGAGTGTGCAAAAATTGCTCATTCTTTTGACATCGAGGACTTGCCAGACAAAGCTGTGTTTTGCCGTTGCTGGAAATCTAAAAAGGTAAGAAGAAAGCTTGATTTTGTGTGCTGCTCGAAATATTTTGTTTCTTGTTAATTATTTTTGATCCCAATTTCAGTGTTTTAGAACTTTTCTCGCCACGCCTCGCCTCGCCTCGCCCTTTTGTTCGACTGGTAATATCACACATGGAAACCAGACGTATTTTATATTAAATTATTATTTTCGTATTAAATTATTATAGACTATATAAATATATGTATTAAATTATTATTTTTATATTTAATTATTAATTTTTGTATTAAAATGTTATTTCTGTAATCAATTATTATTTTTGTATTAAATTATTATTTTGTATTAAATTATTATTTTTTATTTTCTGTAATTTTTTCTGCTGTGCGTGAGCAACAAACGAAGCAGCTTCACCTGCTTCCGGCGCTCCTTCGCATTGTGGAAAATACGGAAAATAAATTGAAGAAAAAACAAACAGAAATACACCATTGAAAATATTCCAAATTCACAGCCAACTTATGGTTTGTAAAAATGACCTTTTTCACTGGATAGAGTTTTTTCATATGGAAAAGTTAAATATTCTGAGCAAGAAATTTAGATAGCCACACCTTTTTTGGATCTCTGGCTAATTTGAAATGATAACCACTGTCAAGAACAAGAGGGCTAAAATCTAGTATCTATGTTTAGGGGGGTCATTCAGGACAAACAAGCTTTTTTAGGGGCCAATAATTTTTTTGGAGGGGTATGCCTCTCAGTTCTTTGGAAATACCTTTCTGGGAGTCCTTGCCAGTGGGAAATACCCTTAAAAATTCCTCACTTATTTTTCACATTCTTATCATATATTTATCAACTCATTTGCAGCCAAAAGTCAAGAAACCTGAGGCTTTTGTTGTAAATATTGAAAATCTTGTACATCCTCTTTTGTATATATATATATATAGGTAACTCTTAACCTTTGGGGGAGGCCATGGTGACCCTGTCCCAACCCTCCTCTGAATCTTCCCTTGGTCAAAGACACATTACATATTTTTGGAGAATTTAAAATAAGATTTAAAAATAAATTTAAAAAAAATATATATTTTTTATTTATTACTTTACTTTTGTTTTTCTTTTATTAGTTTCCATTCTGTGATGGTAGTCACAAGGCACACAACTTGTTGACTGGAGATAATGTTGGACCAGTCATTGTGAAGAAATCAAAGTAATATTGAGATTGAGATGAAATGAAAAAGAGTAAATAGGAAAGGAGAAGAACAAGACATGGTTTGATACTCATTTTTATTCCATAGTAAAAAAAATGTATACATTCTTATTGCTATTGCCTTGAACTGTGATCAGTAAGCAATCAGTAATTTTTGATTATAATTATTTTTAGATTAGAAGTTTTTAAGTGATCAGATCAAGGTTGAATGTTTCATGATTGAATTTTTGATATCAAGGTGTATTTTTTCTTAATTTTTATGAATCATTGCATAGCCTTCCATAACTATGTAAGTCGATATTTGGTTTGACTACATTGTATCTAAAGTCGACCAAATAACACTATCATTTTAAGATGTTATCTACACACTACTCTGTTTAAAAACACATAAAAGCAATGCTGAAATATGTTGAAACTCTTCTGGCTGTACAAAACGATGCTAAAATATATCATATCATATCAATTTATTTATATAATACATTAGAATGTATATGTTATATAGCAAAATCGTATTCTATATGACCCAAGAAAAACCGGTGTCTATCTAGTTTGACCTGCTATGATATCATTCCAATACATCTGATTGTTTCTGAATTTTAAACTCTAGTTGATTCGGGTGTGTGGACTTCATTTTGGACTTCACTTTACTTCATTTTGGTAGGGGTGGTGTGTGGACAGTCAAATTTTGTTCTGTTGGTGTGCGCATTGGCGTTCAATTGGCTACGTTCTGTTTGTGCTTACAAGACCCTTTTCATAGAGAAAATAAAGCTCCTTGAATATTGGAGATTTTTTTCTTGAGTGCATTATTTTATTTCAGTGCCTAAGACCTAACCTCTCACTCCTTGGTGAGACCAAATTGACCAAACATTATCAAAAGTTTAGTTTTACGACTTGGCCCTGTTGTCATGTCAACTGTTTATTTCTCAAATTTTAATATATTGTCAATAAATTGTTAACTTTTTTAATTTTACGACATGCATCCCTCGTTTATCTGCGTTTTCTGAGTGGTTAAACTTGGTTGCTGCGGGATTCCAACTTCTTTCTCGTGGATTTTTTACAGAGAAGTAATACCCCCATGGTTGGTAACTACTTCGATTTGCTGGTGGGGCTGTGTTTTGATTGATGTAATATCAACAAAATACAAAAATCTTTTTTGGTTAAATCCAAGGAGAAAGAGGATGGGAGAGGGGGCAGTCTTTTAACCCCGATGAACAGAGGATTGGCAATTTACGTGAAAGAGGAGATACGAAAAATTCCCAAAGCGAGTGAGGAATGAGAAACTGTAAATTACATGGAGATAAAATGTTATGGAAAAGCGATTTGCGAGGAGCAGCAATAACTTTAAACGCGGAATTTAGGACGGACGAAGGCCTAAATTCCATACACCATGTACACCAACTTTCCATTCGAAAATGATGGTTATCTTTTTGATGCTTCTGTGAGTAAGTTAGCCTGTGTTCCAGTCCACCCACCTAGTGGAATGCTGACGATAAATTCTATTTACTCGTTTGAGCCAATGAACGCTCTCAAAATCGAGGTAATGTACCAGGGAAATATTTTTAGGTGTACGAGGGTACGAGGTTGCAGACACTTACGCCATTACGGCCTAATACTCTGCTTACCAAATCCAACTTTAAGGAATGTTGTTCCCTTGTTACCAATTATCTACCGTATGTGCAGTCATATTTATCTATTTATTCAAAACCTCAGGGAAACGAGGGATTTGTATCACATGTCTGCCGTGTGGCGTCTTCCAAGTATATCTTCTCAGGGATAAGAACTTGTAATTTTCTTAATACTAAATCTGCTTTAAGTCATTATCTATGATTAATAAATTCGCCGGGGGGTTTGATTTTTAAATATTGAGGTCTGTGTTGCGTTCTGTGGTGCAAACATACAGGTATATATCTATTTCTATCTTTTTGAAATTTCGGTGTCATACCATACACCTTTAAAACCGTCACTGGGGAATTGATTAGAAATCGTTTTGCTTCCAAAAGCATAATCTTACGTCAGCATCAGAAGTGCCGTTTCTAATTGCACCTTAATTTTTAGAAATGGAGAAATGAGAATCATTATGGGAGTTCTAAGTTCATATATATGTATATTCTGTTATGAACATTCTCGATATACCTGAAAACGAAATTTTTATTTGTTTTTTCTTCCTTTCTTTGGGACCACTGTGATATCTTTGATAACTGTGGTAACTTTTTTAGAACTTTTCGATAACTAGCGTGCTTTTGACTCGCGTAAAGGTATTTCTCTGATTGAAAAGCTAATTTTGCAATATTTATTGGAGGCATTCACTTTGACGGACGTTGAAATGGATAGGATTATTTTGTAATCTAAACTTTTTTATTAGATCTTTGGGTCATTGGATTATTGGATCCATTTTCAGTGAAATTTGGATCCATTGGATTATTGGAGGCGTTGCCTTTGGATCAGGATTATCTTGTAGTCTAATGATTTTGATTATGCACGGTTTTTTATAAGAACAACATTTACGAAAAACACCAGCCTGAAATTTGCCAAAAGACACATAAGAAACAACAACTCAGGCTCAGAATCTGAAAAACAAAAAATATGATTAACAAAGAAACATGATTTTCTAAACAATTACAAAATTAAATTAGTTGAATATCATTTTTGCTTCATATACACTGTGGTAATCAACATAACAGATCGAAAATAATACTCCACTTGCGTTAAAGAGCCATTGCTGACCAGCAGCCTTTGCGCGCCTACATAACAACAAAACACTGCAAAAGATCTTCAGAATAGCGAAAACAAATTTCTACGGTTCTCCAGTGAAAGTGAATGCAGTAAATAAACTTAATTTTGACCACGAATTATAGAAACACAGTCTTTTCGGCTGCTGATCAGTCATTACTAGGCCAAAATTTACTTTCAGTTAACATTAAATTCGTGACAAAAATGCACCATGGGTAATTTTTGCCGCAATGCCCGCTGGTTAGCAATGGATCTTTAAAACTTGTTTGTATATCGAAACTGTTGAGGAAAAATAGGAACAAAAAAAAGAAACATTTGTAGCTTAAATTGAGTAATACGAAACATCAGCCTTAGACTAAAACAAGCTGTTTTTATTTAAAAACTTGCTTTTTGGATTTTTAACATACATTATTATCAGATAATTCTGTGAAACCTTAAATAGACCATGATACTCTGATGAAACTAGAACTTGAAATATGACCCTTTTTGTTCAAAATAGATCTCTTTTTTTAACACTGAGAAATTTAACACTGAAATTTTACGCTCGAACAATACCAGTGAGCGGATGCCCATATTATTGATTTGTTATTGCTGTTTCCTGGATTCTTTTTGCAGATTTTTCAAAGCAAAAAACTAATTATGGTGATGTTATCAGTCATTTATAGGTTTATTTTGGTGATAGACACGTTTAAAATGACAGCTGTCAAGGAAAGTTGTTTTTGCTTATCAGTACAAAATTTCCCGGTCATTAACCTGCTTTTTGCGTGTACTTTTGGCTGTGAGCTTTGCGTTAAATTATTCAATTTTACAAAACCATAAAAATTCAAATGCTAATATATTCTGTTTTAATTAATATTTTTAGGCAGATTTCTGTCCACACTGCTAAAACCAAGATAAAATAGTTCTCTTATTTTACTTTGCTTCATTTGCAAAACTAACCCACCTTAAACCCAAGTTCGTCCTAGACCTACCCAGGTTAGATTTTTTCCATGTGGACACATTCTTATCTTCCTGAGGTCTCTCCTCTGCAGGGTATTTTCAACCTAGGTTTAACTTAGGTTAACTTCGGTTCAACTTAGGTTAACTTAGATTTAACTTAGGTTAAACTATAACCTACCTTTGGAGGTTAATTAGTTTAGACCCAGGTTTGTTGTTTCCACACGGATTTTAAATAATTTTTAAATAATTCATAATGACAACCTTTTTTGAGAAAAGGTAGACTTGCTCCAAGTCTATTTCGTGCCAAATCACAAATTTTTATTTTGCTGAATATTTTCATAGCATTCCCTCGATATATGTAGTACGAAATAGAAATTTTGTGATTTGGCACGAAATATACTTGGAGCAAGTCTAGAGAAAATGTGGACTAACTGCGAAAATTATTTGAGGATTATTGTTTAGTATATCGCAATGCATCATGGCGAAATCCCCCCTGACTAATAATCAGCGGAATCTTGTCTTATCTGGATCAAATACGCCCAGGACAGTGGAATACATTCTGTTTTTCACATTAAATATTGAATAAGTATAGATTGAATTTAATTACTGAATTATCGCCGATGATTATAAATAAAGATTGATCTAAATTATGAGCTGGGTCATTGTATGCATCAGAGGTCGATATTTTTGTTTTGAGGGAATATTTAAAACTAAAACAACAATCTCTAAGATTCGAACTGTGATGTTTGATGCAGCGTTGTGAGATATTGTGAACGGCTTTATTGTAATCGTTGTCGAAATAATAGCACGCAACGTCGATGTTGTATTTCTTAAGCTCGAGCGCATCGTGAGCATTGGCGTTCACGTTGCTAGCTGATAAATAGGCATTCTGAAATTTCTATGAAGCATCTGCTGCTGGATTTTCGTGCTTGTTAAATCAGAGAAAAGAGATGTAAGTTCCTGATCAAGTTTCATTGAAAAAAGAGAAGAACGAGAAGACACAAGGCGAAGCTTCCTAAATTAAATAAAGCAGTTGAAGATAAAGTTCATTAAGTCGTGATCAAAATATATCTTTTTGATGAATGTCTTCGTGAGGCAATGACAGAAGGCTGCCCTTTTTGGGAAAATTGATCATCTGACGTCTTCATTGAAAAGTGATTCAGTTTTGAAAGACAAAAACTCACCAGGCGAAGCTTCCTAAATTAAATAAAGCAATTTAAACTAAAGTTCGTCAAGTCGTGATCAAAATATATCTTTTTGGTGGATGTCTTCGTGGGGGCAATGATGGAAAGCTACCCTTTTTGGGAAAATTGATCATCTGACGTCTTCATTGAAAAGTGATTCAGTTTTGAAAGACAAAAACACACGAGGCAAAGCTTTTTACACGAAATAAAGCAATTTAAATTACAGTTCATTAAGTCGTGATAAAAAGATATCTTTTTGGTGGATGTCTCCGTTTTTTTTAGTAAAGTAAAGTTTATTAGGTCAAAAGATTAACATATCTCTTTGATGGATGTCTTCGTGGAACAATGATTGAAAGTTTCCCTACTTGAGAAGCTTGTTTGGAGGATTCAGTTGCAGAATTATTTTGATCAATTGCTTTCGTTACAGACTAACGATAGGCCTACGTATATTGGAATGTTAAATCCTATAAATCTTCATTATCATGCTCTAATTGTTACCAGGTCGTGAAGACATTTAATGAGGGGAAACGAGGACATTTTATCTTTTTTTTAACAAGGACAGGGATCATCACAGTTTGAAGGAACGCATCCTTGAGTCACTTGAGGAAGTTTGCGAGGTGCAAGAAGACATTGATATAAATGGGTCGTGTTTTTCTTGTCATGAAGACAACAGGGAACAAAGAGAACATGGAAGGATTTATCCAGCTGCAAGATGTTTTGGTAAGCTTATATTTGTACTGCCTTATTTCTTGTAACTTTTTCTAAATAGAATTTTTCATACATTTCAGCGAGAGCTTATATTGTTACTGCCCTCTTTGCCTTCATGACTTTTCGAAAATATATTATACAGGATAAAAAGTCTTCTATCAAACTGAATCAATCTTCTAACATCATGTCCACCCACTCCATTAAAATCATTAAGCATTGTGTAATCTTCACTAAAAATTTGAAAAGTTTCTTAGCAATTTTCTTCCACTAGTAAAAGTTTCTTAATTTTCGTGGGTTTCACCAGTGAGTTTCTTATAAGAAGTTAACGACTGAAAAAGGAATAAATATAAAAGCCTACTAATTGTGACAATAAAATAAAGCAGTTAATCAGAGTTAATCAATGGTTATGTTATTGGGGAGGTCACACTGGCACCCTATGTTCGGATTTTAAATAGCTTTTTAATGAAATATAGTTGCGAAAAGGTGGAAGCGAGTGATTCTATCATGTGTTTCGGCGATACCTGCCTCAGCAAAAGCTCCATCTGAAGTTAGTTAATGAAAGCTTAAATCCTAAAGCTGTATTAAAATCGGATCTTTATCCAGCTTTATGGTCTGTTTAGCTTCATGAACCTTCAAACAAAGCAAGTATCACTCCGATATCCCTCGTGTACGAAACCATTTCGAGTGTGAAGCGGCATTTTCTCATACTGGCGTAACAATCAAATGGTGTTTAATAGCCGACAAGAGAACTTGTTCCACCTGTGAAAAATTGTTTATAATGTTAACCGTCAAAGTAAGCGAATATAGTATGATTTGAATGCTATTCCAGAGAGCTGAAATCATATAGAACTCAATGATTAAAGGAACGGTTTTATTTCTGAGATGTAGAGCCAAGACGTTCTTCGTAAGGTGCTGTAACTTGTTTTCTTGAGGAAGTCGTTGTCTTCAAGTTGTTTTTTTGCTGGGATGGAGCTAGTAGAAAGACCTGTAAGATTCTTTAATTTATATGTATCTTGAGGAAGAACAGAAACTATTTATCTGCAGAAAGCCAGTCAATTTCTATTTACGTTTATTATTTAAAAATTGCGTTATTTTTTCAAATTAAGTTTAATTACACTTATTGCATGGATGTTATGCTATTTGATTTCATGATGGACTGCTCAACATATATAATCAAAGAAAACTTACTGAAAAACGAAGATGCAGTTAGCATATACCGCTAATTCTATCCCTATACTTTCTTTAAACTTTTATTAGAATAAACATTTATTTTTGGGCTTTTCTGTTGTTATCCCTGCTACTCTAGTTAGGGGTTTGTGATATTTTAAAAATTGTATTTATTTATTTACTCATTAATGCTTTCGATATTTTAAAACTTTGTAAATATTGAATACATCTAATTTAGATTTGAACTATTTTGTAAATTTTTACTGGTAGAATTACACACACCGTAATAAGTTGATTAAGCCCCCTCTCAAATAAACCCCCCTCTCGAATAAGTCCCCCCTATTTTTTCAAAACAGAAATCGAACACGGCCCCTTTGATATTCTGTCAGATTCAGTAAAAAAGACAACACATTGGTTACAGTCTTTCCAGAATTCTTTTTTGTACGACCATACCTTTGTTTAGTTTTATATACGATAATAATCTGCATCTTTTTTAGATACTACTCATGTTTTTTTTTAGATAATACTCTCAGGAAGCTGATTTTTGAATAAGCCCCCCTCTCGAATAAGCCCCTCTCTCGAATAAGCCCCTCTCTCGAATAAGCCCCCCATCAAAGGACCAATTTTGAATAAGCTTCCCCTCCCCGGGGCTTATTCGAATTATTACGGGATGTGAGCGGGAAAAATAGTTTCACACTTATTGTGCACATTTAATCATATCCAAATAATTAGAGAAAGCTATGGGCGGGTCACATTCTCACGTTTGGAGCTAAATCTTTGTTTTATGTAAGTATTTATAGCTGATAATTGCTGTTTTGCTCCAATACTGGCCTTGCTCAAGTTGGTTGTTTTCAGAACGTGAACGAAAGGACACCATTGGTTTTAGGACGCGTCTATTTGCTTGAGCAGGATCGTATTTTTGTTGCTGTGAAGGCGCTCACCTAATGATCCAAATTAATAAGATTGTTCGATAAAAAAGCAACAGTAAAATGAAACATAACGAAAAAGGTGTGCATGCGTTGAGCACTTGAACTGAAACACGCTTAAAAGATGTTTTTGAGAAGGGTGGGGGTAGGGGGGGGGGAAGAGTAGCAATTTCGTAAAAGTCAGTTAACAAAATAAGCCTATCCAGCCAGGATAAAACCGAATCTATCTCGGTTTCAGCTCGTTCTTATAAAAAACGTCTACTTCGAAAAAAGATTTTACACTTTGGATCTTTTATCCATCATCAAAAGTTTTCTTCTTGGTTTGTTTGCTTTTGTTAAATGAGCTCAATCAATGGTGTGAAATCTCTTGAAAACAACTGCAATTTGGTTTGCCTTTCTGGAAAACTGAATCGTTGATTTTACGAGGTTGATAATTAGTTAAATCATCATTTAATTTTTAAAAATTGGCATTTATGAATGTTTCCCATATAATTTGTTTCTGAAAAAAGAAGCTTTCATATTCCGAACTTTTGCAGAAAGTTTCTTTCAATGGAAAGTTGACGAAACCATCTTGTTTGTGTTTTCATTTGCGTCTTATCGTTGTTTTTGTGTTTATTTCACATTTCGGCGTTATTTCACACCTATTTGTTTCCTCTTTGTTTGCAGGACCAAGAAAAGGAAACGGATATAGACAGGAAGATGTACTCGGGGTGCGATTGCGAGTTCTGTGGAAGAGACGAAGGTGGACCTTTTGTTGCTTTTGATAGCTTGTTGGTTCGATGCAGTGTCAACAATGGTTCTTACATTCCAGTTGAAATTGTGTACTTGGTAGATATAATTAATTCATTACAGGAAAGACTGGATGAAATCAATAGAAGACAACGGACACTTTCTGTAAGTTGATATTTTAGAAGATTTATTCGTTAGATTTTAGCTGTTATCATAACTTGCCAACTTAAAAGAAGAGATAATGATAAAACAATACTTTTTACTTACTTCTAGAGATAATGATAATACTTCTTTCGTTTTAAGTACTCTTTTTCTTCTTCTTTTGTCTACTTTTTCTTTTCTTTTCATTCTTCTTGTTTTATCTTCTTTTCCTTAATTTATCTTCTTCTTCTTTCTTTTCCATTCCTGTTTTTCTTCTTCTTTAGTCTACTTTTTCTCTTCATTCTTCTTGTTTAATCTTCTTTTCCTTCTTTTTTACTTCTTTCATTTTCATTACTCTTTTTCTTCTTCTTTTGTCTACTTTTTTTTTCTTTTCATTCTTTTTGTTTTTTCTTCTTTTCCTTCTTTTTTACTTCTTTCTTTCTCATTACTCTTTTTCTTCTTCTTCTGTCTACTTTTTCTTTCCCTTTCATTCTTCTTGTTTATCTTCTTTTCCTTCTTTTTTACGTCTTTCCTTTCCATTCCTGTTTTTCTTCTTCTTTAGTCTACTTTTTCTTTTCATTCTTCTTGTTTTATCTTATTTTTCTTCTTTTTTACTTCTTTCTTTTTCATTACTCTTTTCCTTCTTCTCTTGTCTACTTTTTCTTTTCTTTTCATTCTTCTTGTTTTATCTTTTTTTACTTCTTTTTAACTTCTTCTTTTTCCTATCTTTTTTTTCTTTTTTCCTTGTTTTTTATTTTATTTTTTGTTGTTGTTTCCGTCTTGCGTTTTTTATAGCTTCATATTTATCCATTTCAGTTGCCATATTTTCGTGGAAAGCGACACCGCATTTCGGATGACACACGTAACAATAACAACAACGACAACGAAGCCAAGAATAAAAACAAATCATCGTTATTCCGGCCACGATCAACTGGGAATTCGCCAGCATTGTCAAAATTGCGTCGTGAAAGATCTCAATTTTCCATTTCACGCTCTAATTCTTCGCCATCTTTGGAGAAACTACCAAATTCAATCTTATTAAAATGTTGCGAGAAGCATTCATCAATCGACGAAGAAGTTTTTGAAGGCGTCTTAGGACGAAATTATGAAAACGAGGAAAAGCTGAAACAGAAATTTAAAGAACAAATAATTTGGGTGAAAGAAAATATGCAGGAGTTTGTTTCCATGGAAAAATTGAAAACGACGATTGAAGTATCCGCGTTGCTAACGATGTTAATAGAAAATAAATTACCAGCTGTGGTTCAACTGAAAGTCAACTGCAATAAGACTATTACGATCTCATATCATTTTCTGGACAAATTCAGACAAGAATTTATGATGTTGAAAGTCAATGAGAACTACTGTATGTTCATGGCTCCGTTTTAAGGATACTTTTACATGCATGTGTTTGTGAAGTATACGCGCTGGCATTTGATGCCAGAAAATGCAAAACTTTGGAAACGAAAATCCCCGAAATAAATATCTTACTTTTAAATATCTCTTCTACAAAGCAATTTAATTAATATATAGTTGAGGATCACTTGTTTTTCTTGATGTTATTGTAAGGACCAAATGGTGTGTGATAGTGAACAAAAAGACGTACTGAATTTTTCATGATGCTACTACCCAATGGGAAAGCAATAGAGTTTTAGGAAAGCACTGAAAAATGAGCTCAAAATTCGTTCTGAAATCTTTGTTTTTTAATAAGAAACTGTGTTTGTCATTTTTTTAAATGTTTTCTAAAACTACACAATGTTATACTAACATTTATATAATAAAGGCTATCGTGTGAAGAAAATGAATTGTATTATAAATTGTGAAAAATATGTATATATATTTCCATGTTACTGTTTTTGCAATTTTTTGTCGTTTTCTCATTGTTATTACTATTATTATTATTATTATTATTTTGTTTTTTTTCTTCGGTCCTTTCTTATGATCAGATACATTAAAGTTCTGTATTACATTATTCATACTGAATGACTTATAAATCTTGTGTCTTACACCGTATGAACTGATCATGTATGTAGTGGATAACGTATGCCTAGTAGACATAAGTATTATGGTAACTCAGCTGTCAGCTCGGACACTAGGGAAAACATGAAAATATTATTATCAGGTAATAGAAGCATACATCACGATAATACACAATAATTAGACTTCGTAACACTGCAAATAAATGAGAATATCACCCAAAGTGTGTTTTATTATATGTCATCGTTGTGCTTCGTTCATAAAATAACCTTTTTAAACAAGATTCTGTGAATTAAATTGTTCTTGAGGAGCATGACATATAGTTTTATTGAATGTTGCAGCACTGTGAGTGATACTCCCGTTCATGGACATCGCAACACAGTCCCTCTATTTTCGATGTAAAACCCTATTAATCCGCCAGCTCATTTAATTTTGGAAGTTCTAGAGCTGGGCTTACTAGAGAGGAGGCTGATAAACGAAATAACATCATGACTGTGAAAAGTTCTTTGCAATTTTCTGATACATTTCTTACTACTTCCTTATTTCAGCTAGCCATTGTTGCAGAAAGATACCCTACATTGTGTCAGCTATCATTCTGGAGAAATTAAAAGCCGAACTAGATAAGAAATGTTTGACTCTCAGGCACATTGAATTCTTGCACATTTGACTGAATGGATCTTTCCAAATTGAGGGAAGGAATTTTGGCTGCGAGGGGAAGATAATTAGAGAGGGGGGGCTAAATAGAGCTTCTACTGTAGCTAGCTTTGATGATGCAGTACATCTTCGCGCACCTCCACAATGCTCTTTATACGCTTTATTAATTGATGAAACTTTAATTTTTTGAAAAGGCTAAATGAAAATATTAGATTTTTATATAATTTATCACAGTAAATTGGGATAAAAATAACTTAATCTGTGAATCACGATGTTATGATTTATATGTTATGATGTACAGTCATCAAAACACGGGCCACCATAAATAAACGGTGTAATACGCTGATTAAATTTTTTTTAAATTCATTTATTTAAATTCGGCAGTATAAAATAGCTATGTTCTATAAACATAACTACAAAAGTTATTAAAATACAAGTTTCTATAAGAATCTTATATCTATCTAATGTAAGATTGTGGACAAATGAGCAAGCAAATAAAGTGACGTTTTTGGTTTTTGTATGAAAGATTTTTGGCTCTGTCATCTTTAGTTCAGTAGATAGTGCATTGCATAGGTCCATTCCAGTCTAACGACATGTTACTCCAGATTCTATAGATGACAGCAAAGAAGCACTATTTCTGTTTAGTTGGACTTAGCAAACAATGCCTTCAGGAAGAGTTACAAGGTCAAACCGTGGCTTAGCATGACAAGCATCACTGCCGTACAGACCAAGGCTCCAAGTTTCCCATCGTGGGGATGAATTATTTTAGCTCTATTGATGTCATGGCGGAGAGTCGTTGCTAACCGTGACCCGGAGTTTTCTTGCCGCTTGTGGAAATCTGCTGATGGAAGTATGAAGTATAAAATGGTTTCATGAGGTTTATTATATAGGTATCGATGATGACATAAACTATTGAAACAATTCGTTATGAGTTCAAAGATGTAAACGCGACGAGTAAAAAAGCTAAAAGCAAGCGAGGAGCAAGACCAGGAGGGCATAAGCGAAAGCGAGGGCTTGACTAAATCAGAAGATGACTCGACTAAATCAGAAGAAATCTCCATGCTAGATAAAATATCCAAGTTTTTAGGTGAGAAATTAGCGGCCTTCGCCACTAAAGAGGACATTGGTGAACTGAAGAACAAAATTGTGCTGCAGAATGAGAAACTTCAAATGCTCGAGGCAAAAATTACTGTTATGGAAAGATACGAAGAACAGATCGAGAAACTTCAGAGACAAGTTGATAAAATCGATGACATAAACGAAAGGATCGAGGAGCTCGAAGTGAGATCGGATGACAACGAGCAATACCACAGGAGACTTTGCTTATGGGTCGATGGTGTAGCACTCAAGGATGGCGAAGATGGTGAGTCAGGTCCAGAATGTCTCGAATTAGTCAAGGATCTACTGGAAAAGAAGTTGAAAGTGAAAATTCCCGAGATGCCTTTTGACAGGGAGCATCGCATTGGCTGCGGATACAAAGAGGATGCGGATACGCAGAAGTAAAAGAGGATGCGGATACAAAGAAGCGATCTCGTACGATTTACGACATGAACTCACCGCAATCAAGTGTAAAAAGCAGGAAAGAAGACGGAAAATTTCAAAATTAGGCTTGACCTTACCCACAAAGGAGCCAAGATTCTGGAGAGAGCGAGTGGGTTGTTGAAAGGCAAGGAAGGCTGCTTTGTCCTCGCTGATGTCAACTGCAGGCTCACTTTATTTCTTGATGATAATTACCAATCACTTTCCAATGAACGAGAATTATTCGAAATTAGTAAATATGCCTAAACATTTCAAGCCTTGTTTCTCTTTGAAATGATGTTGTGTAGGTAGATATCTAAGATCTTGTCTCTCGTTGAATTACTGTTGTGCTGATAATACCATAACTCGTAGAGTTCTTTTTCCTCTGCTAGCCGAGAAATTCGTCACTTCCGTAGCATATAAATCTTCTCGCTCTATTACGACCATATGAATATATCAATAATTCAAACAAGGCTTTTATTGCACGTCTTATTGTATGTCGATAAGAAACTTCCTAATGACCTCAATAAAAGCATACTTCTTTTAAATTAGAATTTTATCCACCAAACTGGTCCATTTGATTAGAAAATCTCAAACTCCGTTATAAATTCCACAACCACCACAGCACTTTTAGCAAGCTTTTTCTTTGGTTTCTCTTTTTCTCTTGTCTCGTATCTATTAGTAGTTTTAGCTTTTATGCTATGGCTGCAGGGCGTTTTTGCTCATTGCGGTGTCGTTTTAGTAGTATAGTAGAGTTATTTTTGTAAGTAGAGTAATTAGTAA
Source organism: Phacellophora camtschatica (assembly GCA_036873815.1). Classification (NCBI taxonomy): domain Eukaryota; kingdom Metazoa; phylum Cnidaria; class Scyphozoa; order Semaeostomeae; family Ulmaridae; genus Phacellophora; species Phacellophora camtschatica. Next base: position 22,058 of record JAYJMH010001400.1, read on the forward strand.
CATGTCATTGTAACTTTTTATTGTAATATATATATTTAAAAAAACTCTTTTAGCAAATTTATATCCATTAATATCCAGTTTAGTTTATTCGACAGTTCAACAGACCTATCAAGCCATAGTTATATGCTGCGTTGTATACCGAGTTAGTGGTAGAGGAACAACATCTAACCTCATGATGAGATTCGCCCAGCCTGGTAAAGGTCATATAAGCATTCGATTTCACTTTGCCAAGATAGAAATAGCGTAGTGGGCCTATCGGATGCAAAAACTGTCATGCTACGTTGAAAAATTGTTGGTCTAGCCCATTCACAAAGCATTTTTTCAGATTCGGTGCCTTGAACGTAATCGAGACTGTTAGCTCTGGAAATTGTGATAAGTTACTGCTACTTTCTGGTCTCTACTAGATAAAATGTTGCACAAAAGTAGAAAAAGGTGTCGCTCACAGCTTGAAAATCTTTATCACTATCCATGATTTTGGGTGGGAGTGGTTTTTGTATGGAATAAGGCCATCTCGTAGCTGTACCATAACTTTTCCTAAGGGGAAGCAGTACCATCTGACTTGCGTGTCCTATGTTTTTGGGTCTGGGATTTCAAATTTGATAATATATTTTTGGGTCTGAAAGTTTTTATTAAAAAAGTATAATTTTGGCTTAAGAATTTTAAATCTTCTATATTTGGGTAAAAAAAAGAAACCGCATAAAGAGGTTAATAAAGAATGTTAAAGACAGCAAAATTGCATCATGACATGCGCCATACTACTAGATTTTAGGTTTGCGTTTTCACTCCATTACATTTTTTCGACAGCTCAAAATTCCTCGGACACACCCCCTATCCAAGTTAGATGCTACTGCCCCCCCCCCCCTTACAAGGGAGCAGTAAACCTCGTTCTCGTGAAAACGGACGGTTCTTTTTTTTCCAAAATTTTGCACCGGATTGACAAATAACAACTAACATGAGAATATTTCAGTAAAGGAAAACGTGATAATAAGTAGATTGAAATATTTTAGTTATTCATTTTTTGATGAGGTAAATATTTACTCTAAATCAGTAGGCTGTGTCAAATCTTTATTAATACGATGGTGATTCTCCTTTCGTTGCCTTTTTGCCTGTGGAGTCAAACTTCAAACAAGGCATGCCCAGTATATTGAAAAACAGGTTTCCAACGATATAAGCTGCTTTTTTGTTTTCTTCTACTTCCTTCATACACTTATAGAATGCTGAGTCGCATTTGCAGTCGGAGACAGTGAATGGATTCCAATTCGAATATCCATAATCAGTAGAAAATCCACCGACTATCTTCTTGCATTTGTCGTGGGATCTGCAACATGAATCGAGTTCGGTCCTTGTTCCAAGATCATCGTCATTTTCAGCACTGTTTCCCTTTCCGCACCATTTTGTACCTAATAAAAATAAACGCCAGAAAATATTGAGTTACACCAAAGAAAAGCCAGCGTTAATAGCTTTCTCAAAGTCATAACGTCGTATTTTCAGCAGATTCCATCAGAAGAAATCCTCCAAACAAAGAAGACTCTTAAGGGTCTTAACAGACTTCTAAGATATCAAATTCAAGCTAAAAATAAGATTATAATATGTAAACTCCTTCACAGCAAGTTTCTCAAAATAGAGCGATATGGTCGGTTAGCTGAATTTTTTTTCTTGAAGAATGGCCAAGTAAACAATTTAACTTACTGTTATCATATTCGTTGTGTCTCCACTGTGTTTGGCTTTTGAAGTATATTCTGCTCGATCATTTCAATTGGACTCCCTTGTATTCCTGTGTGTGACCTGATTTCAAGTGTGGTGTGTAAGGCATGTGGCTAGATACATCAGTCTTACCTTAGTTGCTACCACTTTTGTGTAGCATCTATGCAAATTGAGAATGGGGGTAACAAGTCTAGCGTATGGCTTAAAACCACCGGAGTAAAATTGAGTTAAATTCAACTGATCGAACCGAAAACTTCTAGGCCAAGCCAGAGACGTAGGAACCGGGGGCACTAGGGGCACGTGCCCTCCACTTTTTTGCAAATATCGAAAAAGTGCCCTCAAAATTTAAAAATGTTCCCTTTTTACATGTGAAAAATTGAAAAGTGCCCTTCTCTTATTCCATTAAAATTGTAATGTGACCTTCTATAATTACGAATTTTTTTAAAGTGCCTCTTTTAGTCCCGAAAAAATAGATTAAAGGGCACTTTTTCTCGAAGATTAATAAAAAAAAATTACATTGCTACAATTTTGAAAACATTTGTTATCAGAAAGTGCCTTTTTCAATGTTGAAAAAATTAACAAAAGTGCCCTTTTTAATAATTAAAATTAAAAAACTTCCGTCAAAAACTGTTGTCTGTGGTCAATGCGTAGAGAAAGCCTTTGGCTATTTTAGATAAAGGACGGAGAAGGCTTGATCAATTTTGTGCAGTACTTGTTATTAATTCAGAATTTCGATTTCCTAATTTCACAAAATAGGTTGAAAGAATGTAGGGGAAGGGAAATTTCTTTTGGAATAATTTCTTTATTAATTTTTGGCAAGTTTCACGTTATTTTTCCATCCGTTTTAGATATATGTACGCCATGATAAAACTTTACTTTCGATATTTAAATGCTGAGACTACAAACAGTTGTTTACTGCTACAGACAGTTGACTACTGCTTGAGATCGTTTATTTTCAAAAACTTAATGACATATTATAATGCCAAAAAGGCCGGTTATAGCATTTTTCGAGAGTCTAAGGGCGTGGTTAAACTAAATTTTCCTGGGAGAAGCCCCCGGACCCCCGTTAGTGATTTTCCGCCCCAGTTTTTAGGGCTGGTGACACTGTTGTGAATTCGTGTCTCCGAACTCCTATCCAGCCAGGATAAAACCAATAAAATAAAGCACTCGTTTAATATAGGCCTAGTCCAGACCTTCACTTCATAAATCACTAAAAAACTAAACTTCATACATGAATCAATATAAACACGCATGTCCTTTTCTCAACATCTTTTTCTTCTTCCCACGTGTCTCTTTTTAGTCTCTCTAAAAACGCTCCTCCGCAGAGGTATCTCGAGTTACAACATCCTCCCCCCTTGATTGGCGGGGCAGTCGGCGACAATCAACGAGCAGCATCACACATTTGGATACCGACGTCTGAAACAAATTGTACTTTCGGCTCTTCGGAAGCGAAATTCTTCTGAAGGCTATCATTATCCGCAATATCGGCTACTTCAGCTTGTATTTCTAAAGGATAAAGATGCTCAATCGATCTTTTTAGCACAATACTTTTTCCTGCATTATCAAGAGTTTTCACGTCGACAGCTCTGATATGTCTATCTTTTCCTTCATACACACGTAATATTTTACCCATGCTCCATCGTTGTCTTGGAACTTTGTCCTTTTTCACAACCACCACGTCACCAATATTTACATTTTGTTTATTTACAGTCGATTTATTTCGATGAAACTCACGAAGATTCGTCAAATATTCACGCGACCATCGATTCCAAAAGTGATTCAACAACAGTTGTAAATGATTATCGCGATTAATCAATATTTTTCTCGAACTGTCAATCAAACAATTTCCGCTAAAAGATTTCGAATTTAAAAGTCGTCGTCCGTTTATCAACGAAGATGGGGTCAAAGGTTCCTCGGGCAAATCATTAGATACATACGTAAGTGGTCTCGAATTTAGAACCCCTTCAATCTCAACCAGTACAGTTTCTAGTTCTTCAAAGGAAAGAAAAGAATTTCCGATAATCTTTTTCAAGCATCTTTTCACGAGTTTTACCATGATTTCAAAAAAACCTCCCCAAAACGAGGCTCTGGGAACATTAAATTTCCATTTAATGCCGTTATTGACAGCGAAACGTTGTACTCGCTTGTCTTTAAAAGTTTGTCCATTGTCCGAAACCGTAATACACGGTAAACCCCGTCTTCCTTGAAATCGCTTCAAGCTCCTAATAAAAGCTGGTGCAGATAAATCGGGACACAATTCAACATGAACTGCACGTGTAACCGCACAAGTATATAACGCAATGTATGCTTTATGCATTGTTCTGTCCGAACCATAAATATTACGGACAAATATCGGACCAGCAAAATCCACACCAATGTTCTCAAATGCAAATCGTGCATTAACTCGAAATTCTGGTAGCGGCGCGTGGGACGGAGGTTTATACGCTTTTCCTTCCAAACGTTTGCAAATCACACATTTAGACAACATGGATTTCACAATTTGTCTGCCACCGATTAACCAAAACGATGCTCGGAATTCAGTCAAAGTTTCTCTTAGACCATTGTGTTTGACAACATCATGCGCTTCGTAAATTAAGAGTTTAGTTATATGATGTCGTTTGGGCAATAATATCGGGAATTTGGTTTCATATGGTAAATTGGCATTTTTTATGCGTCCATCACATCGCAACAGACCATTATCGTCAACAAATAACTTTAATATCACCGAATTGTTCTGAAAATTCTTTTCATTTTTCAACGTTGATTGTATATTCTTATACCAAGTTTGTTTAGCACGATCAATTTCGTCAATGCTTAATTCGTTCAGAATTATTTCGCGTTTCAACCTTGTCAGTTTCAAATTAAGTACAAAACGCATGACCCATGCCGTTGTTCGAAACAGTTTTGCTGCAGAGCTAAAATTCTCGCAATTAACGATTTTGTCAATACTCGCCGGGTTATCCGAACTAATAGCAAAATTGTGGAAAACATCCGAAAAATCCTTTCTTGGGTTTGACTTGAGATGTTTGTTCATTTCCTCAATTAATTCATCATTTGGTTCCCTCTTCGATTCGAAATTTAAAATGTTGGGCCATGTTTCGGTTGATTGGTGTAAATATCTCGGCCCCTTTTTCAAAAATTCATGTTTTCCCGCACATGTCGGGGTGTTGCCCCTAGAAAGAACGTCTGCTGGATTTAGCTCCGTTGGACAATAATGCCATTTTCGAGGATCAACAAGTTTACGAATTTCAATCAAGCGGTTTTGTACGAATTGCTTAAATTCTTTCTTTTCCCCAAAAATCCACCACAAAACGATCTGGGAGTCACTCCAGCAAAACACCGCATCAATTTTCAACTTATTTTTCAAAGCTTCGGTTGTGGTTTTAATTAACCGAGCTAACATCAGCCCACCCATTAACTCTAACCTCGGAATCGTTTCTCCTTTAATAGGAGCCAATCTCGTTTTCGCGGTCAGCAAACTGTTATGAATGTTACCATTCTTTTCAAGAACGCGTAAATAAATAGCGGCTCCATAGGCGTGATTACTGGCATCGCAAAATCCATGCAATTCAATCGAATCAATGTCGTCAGGGTCAACGCAGGTCACATTTCGAGGGACCTTAATTTCTTCCATGTCACAAACGTGTTTCACTAAAAGGTTCCACTCAGCTAACATCTCTCCTATTAAAGGAGTGTCCCAACCAAATTTCTTCGTACATAAAGATTGGAAAAATAATTTAAATGGCAAAACAAAATGTGCAATTAAACCCAAGGGGTCAAATAATTGCGCTATTGTACTCAAAACGTATCGCTTCGTAATTGTTTCAGGTTGATTTTCAACGATCTTTCTTAAATTAAAACTGAAACAATCATCATCTTTGTTCCACGATAATCCCAAAATTTTCTCGGAAATCTGATTTTGGTAACCCTTGATTGTAGATTTTGAAAAGGTCTCATCTTCTTCCGCAACTGCGTCCCGTTTTAGTTCAGTCCCCCCCCGGGCACAACACGATTCCTGTGTCGCAATGGCCTTGCGCAGTTCTTCACAATTTGAGTTCCATTTTCTCAAATTAAAACCTCCGTTTTTAAACCGTTCTTTTAACTTCAAATACATTTTGAAGGCGTCTGATGTCGAATCGAAAGAAGAGAGATAATCGTCAACGTAAAGAGATTCTAGAACGTTCAAAACAAACTCGTCATCGATCTCGGCATATTGTTTCAAATGTGTTCTTATTGTCGCATTTAATAAAAATGGCGAACTCACTAATCCGAAGCAAATTGTTCTGAATTTATAGGTCACAATTTCTGGATTCGTTTTATGAATATCATCGATCCATAAAAAACGCAGATAGTCACGATCATTTTCATTAACATTAACGTTCAAGAAAGCCTTTTCAATGTCACCAATTAACACAGTGTTTTTTGTTCGAAACCTTAGCAACATATCAAAAATCAGGGGGGTTAAAGGTGGTCCGGCATAAAGGCTTTCATTCAAACTTGTTTCGTGGGGTACTTTTGCACTTGCATCAAAAACAATTCTTAGTTTGGTTGTACTTTTATCTTCCCTCACAACAGCCCTGTGGGGCAAATAATGTGTTTCATTTGCCCCCGAATCATCATTTTCGTTTACTCTTTCAATAATACCTGTTTTTAGTTGTTCTTGAATAATGTTATGGTATTCGGACAAAACATCTGGTCGGTTTTTCAATTTAGAAAACAACGAGTTGAGACGTTTTTCACTGAGTGAATAATTGTCTGGTAGCTCCCCTCGACTTTCTTTGAAGGGTAATTTTACCTCATAACGACCATCTTTAAATAAGGTTTCCTTCACAAATTTATCATAAACAGCCGGCTCTTCCCTCTTGATTCCCAGGGTTTCATAGTCCCACATTTTTTCAACATTTGTTTTCAAAATATCATCATTCCGGCAGACAGTTTCGATCTTCATGACATGAGTACTATTCAAATTCAAACTGGTACTTTGATTTCGAATGGGTGTGTCAACTTGCCCATTCAAAACCCAGCCCAAATGAGTAAGAATGGCAGTTGGACCGTTTCCCCGGATAGGATTCCCCACAACAACCGTCCAGTAGTACTCAGAACCCAAAATCATGTCAACACACAACTCTTCATCGCCTTCCGCAAAATCTGCAAGAGACAGATCTCGCAAATATGGATAATTTTGTTTTGCAAAACCAATGTTTTGATTAGTTAAAGGACTGCAAATGAATGGCACACTAAAGGCATTAATGTAAATTTTTAAACCATCAGGACAGTTTAAACACAATTGAACAATTTCACAATCTTGCACAATGGGTTCAGGATTTCCAAAAGTTTTAATTTGAATTCTTTCTTTCCCAATCACAGGCAAATTCAATCGTTGACAAACTCTCTGGCTTAAATAAGATTTCTGGGAACCAGAGTCTAACAACATTCTAATATTGACAAACGTTGCATTATTTTCAGGAGAAGTAATCTTACCTCTGGCTGTTTGTAATAAAACAGCCCGAACCTTTTCATTTTGTGCCTCAACATGCAAACTGGATGTAGATTGAGAGAAAGATTGGGAAGGAATTGAAGTACCATCACTCTGAAACTGAGGTAATTTTTCATCTGCTTTCCTATCTCCTGATGCCCCAAAACGATGTTGTTTACTGGCCCCA